>PGFW01036925.1:1785-14631 GCA_003123925.1 Haematobia irritans | reverse complement strand
ATATGGCTATGTAAATTTGAAGGAAAACTGGGGAATAAGCAAAACAAAAAAGGTGTACGTTTAACAAGAATTTTATATTTAATAACAAAATCTTTATAATGAAAAAAAAAAACATCAAAAACAACAAAACTTTATGGATCTGGTTTATGTCTCTAACTTGTAATTTGATCCTAGCCTGCGGCAGGGGATAGCTCCGTTGAGAGAGTTGTTTAATATAAAGAGAAAAAAAAAATAATAAGACTCTGTGTATACGTATCAGAAAATGAAAAGTATCAAATAAACTCTTTATACCTTAAACTTTTGTGTCGTAAATCAACACTAAAACAAAGTATATTGGCTTAGAAAAGGTCAAGGCTTAAGTAAGCAAATCCTTTAGGAGAATAAATTTACACAATACTAAGGATAGGTTTCTTTCGAATAAAGAGAAAATAATTAAAAAGAATTTTGGTGTTAGTTTCTTCTTCAATGCGTTGACTAAACTACAAGTAAAGCTTAACCAACTGAGGAAAATTATGTCTGTCAAATTTATGTGGGCATAGCCCTTTTGACAAAATTTTCTATAGAAATATTATGTTGACAAATGTTCTATAGAAATGAAAATTTTGACAAAATTTTTCTATAGAAATAACATTGTGCGTACAAAATTTCCATAGAAATAAAATTTGACAAATTTTTCTAAATGAAATAAAATGTTGACAACATTTTAGCTAAGAAATAAAATTTTGACAACATTTTTCTGATAGAAAGTCATTTTGATAACAATTCTACAGAAAATAAAAAAAATTTTTGCTTTTTTTGTTTTTTTTTTGTATTTCGAATCTTAAACCCAT
Organism: Haematobia irritans; assembly: GCA_003123925.1. Lineage (NCBI taxonomy): Eukaryota > Metazoa > Arthropoda > Insecta > Diptera > Muscidae > Haematobia > Haematobia irritans. The sequence continues at coordinate 13,801 of PGFW01036925.1, read as the reverse complement.
ACATTGGCTAATACTACAAGTGTCAGCTTAACCATACAGCGGAAAAGAAATTTTGACAAAATTTTCTATATGAAATACAATTTTGACAAACATTTCTATGGAAAGTAAAATGTTTGGCGAAATTATAGAAATAAAGTTTTCATATTTTCTATAGAATACAATTTGTTTGCAAAATTTCTATAGGATATTAGATTTTTTTGGGCCAGAAATTTACTATAGAAATATAAAGTGTTGACAAAATGTTCTATAGACATAGAAATTTATATAGAAGTCTTTTTATAGAATTTTTATATAGAATTATAAAAATTGACCAAACACTTTTCTTAGAAATAATATTGTGATAAGAAGTTTATACGAATTAAAGATTGACAAAATTGTTCTTAGAAATGCTATAGAAATAAAAACCAAGTATATACGGCGTAAGTTTCGGCCAAGGCCGAATCTTATGTACCCTCCACACGGAATTGCGGTAGAAACTTCTGTACTAAAGACTGTCAATCCACAAGTTTCAAAGCTCACTCGGGATGCAAATTTGCCCTCTCCAAATGGCTCCAAAGAAACCAAATCTCGGGGATGCGTTTATATGGGGCTATAAATGGATTATGGACTGAATGGACCACTTTTGGCCAATGGTGTGTTAATATATATACTACCCCGCAACGAACCAAATTTTCAACCAGATGCGATGAATTTGTGCTTCTTCCAAAATGCGCACCGGAGGTCCGAAATTCGGCGATCTAAAAATCTTAAACTAACCATCTACGTACCAAATTTTTCAACTTGAATAGGTAAAATTTTGCTCTTGTCCCAAGATGCTCCGGAGGTCAATATGGGATCGTTTATATGGAGCCTATATATATATTATGAACGCATATCGACAGTTGGTCTCAATTTTGCACTGGGTGTTTGAGGCCAGTATTAACATCGAACGTACCAAATTCAACTGTGAATCAGATGAATTTTGGTCTCCAAGAGCTATGGAGGTCAAATCTTGGGGAGTGGGTTTATATGGGGGGCTATTATAATTTAAGGACTGATATGGACCAATTTTTGCATGTTTGTTAAAGGCCCATATAAAACATCATCTACGCCCGAATGCTTCAGCCGGATCGTGAATATTTTTCGTTGCTCATTTGGCTCTCGCAAGCCAAAATCTGGGATCGTTTATATGGGGGCTTATATATTTATAGACCGGATGTGGACGTCAATTTTTGCATGGTTGTTAGATGACCATATACTGATACACTATAATATCAAATTTCAGCCGGAATCGCGATAATTTGGCTTCTCTTGGAGGCCTCCGCAGCCAAATCGGGGGATCGTTATATTGGGGGCTATATATTAGATTACTGAACCGAATGTGGACCAATTTTTGCCAAAGCATTGGTGTGGTAGAGACCATATACTAACACCACGCACACAAATGTTCAGCCAGGATCCGGATTGAAATTTGCTTCTCTTAGAGGGTCTGCAAACGACAAATTGGGCGTCCGTTTAATGAGGGCTATAGCGTAAAAGTGGATCCCATATGGCCATCCCCTCTCCTGCAATACCGATTCGGACCTACATCAATTACAACTACTTATGCGCAGTTTCAAGTGCGATAGCTTGTTTCGTGTTCGGAAGTTGCGTATTTCAACAGAACCGACGAAGGACATTGCTTCAGATCGACTCAGAATTTCACGAACGACCAAATATATATGTACTTTATGGTTCCTTAGAGCAACAAGGTTTACTTTGTTTCTGTGTAGCTCGGAAATCAATACACAAAACTGTAAAGGGAAGTTCAAAATGTTTTTGAATGATTTTTTATACGCTGCACATAGGATGCGGTGAAGGGTATAATATATTGCTCTAAAGAACCCCATAAAGTAGCATATATATTGGGTCGTGGTGAAATTCTGAGTCGATCTAAGGCATGTCCCGTCCTCAGTCTGTTTAAATCCGCTAACTCCAACGAAACAAGCTATCGACTTCAAAACTGCACAAGTAGTTTGTTATTGATGTATAGAGTCGGAATGGTGTTGCAAATGGCCATAGTCGGTCACTTTTTACTATAGCCCCCCCATATCATAACGGCTCCCAAATTTGGCTTGGCGGAGTCCTATAAGAGTACGCATATTTCATCCGATCTGTCTGAAATTTGGTGAACATGGCGTAGTAATGCTTTGAACTACCATAATCAAAAATTGGTCCATATCGGTCCAGTAATTAATATACAGCCCCCATATAACCGATCCCCACACTTGACCTCCGGAGGCCTCTTTGAGGAGCAAAAATTCAGTCCGATCCGTTGAAATTTGGTACGGTGGTGTAGTATATGGTTCATCTAACAACCATAGGCAAGAATTTGTCCATATCGAGTTCCATAATTTATATATAGCCCCCTATAAAGCGGATCCCAGATTTGTCCTGCCGGAGTCTCTTGCGGGAGCAAAATTCTCCGATCCGGGTTGAAATGTTGCCACGTGGTGTTCAGTATGTGGTTACATAAAACAACACGAATCACTGCACGAATTGGCCCATAACGGTCCAATTAATTATAATAGCCCCATTCAAAATACGTTCTCTCAATTTGATTCTCCGAGTCCGTCTTGGAGAAGCAGAAATTCATAACCGATCCGGGTTGAAATTTCTATAGAGAAATTTTCAAAATGTTATTACTATAGAAAATTTTGTCAAACTTTAATTTCTAACGAAAATTTTGGCAACATTTCTATTTCTTGGTAGAAAAATTTGGCAACATTTTATTCTCTATAGAAGAAAGTGGTAGTCAAATTTTAATTCTATAAGAAGAATTGTTGTACAAACTGTTGAATTCTATTGAAAAATTTTGTCGAAAATTTTAATTCTATTGAAAATTTTTTCAAATTTTTATTTCTATAGAAAATATACGTCCCGTGGACCAACGATAAATCGATTTCCGTACTATGATAAAGTATATATATCTGTGATCAGGAGAAATTCTACAGACGGATATAACGCATGTCCGTCTGTCTGGTTGTTCTGTCTGGTCTGTTGTACACAGTCTACAGTCTTCAATAATGAAAGCAATTCGTGGCTGAAATTTTGCACAGAACTGTCCTTTGTCTGCTGGCCAGGTCAAGTTCGAAGATGCTACTATAATGGCCCAGTGTTTTGATAGTAAGTCCCCATGATAAATCGAGAACCTCCTAATTTTAGGGTCCTTCGGCTTATTGGAATCGTACTTTTTATCACAATTTGCCTGAAATTGAAATCTGGAGAGTATTTTATGGACCATAATCAGGTATGGCCAAAAAATAAGTGAGAATGGTCACATGTGGGTTCGTATAGCCCCCATACAGACCGTCTCCAGCGATTCTCTTCTTGCGGCTCTAGAGAAACTTACTTTTTTCACGATTTACCTGAATTTTCGGAACTCTAAGCGTATACCACATTACGGACCAAACATAAACGAATCTGCTCGAAAACATGGTGTTTTTGGTAAATATCCCGGCATATAGACGCCGAATCTCCAGGTAAACTACCTGGGCTTATCACGCATCCGCCAGTTTTTGATTCAAACTTACATGAAGTGGGACATCCTAGAGATATTTTAGAACAATAAAGAGGTGTCAAACAGTGGTGAAGCATCGGCCATGTCCCCATATATAAACGACCTCCCGATTTTGGTGGTCATCGGTTCAATGTTTTGGTATTAGCCACCCAATTAGTAGACCGACTCCCGATTTTACTCTCTGGGCTAACTAGAATCCGGAAGTTTTTAGCCCATTTTGCCCGAAAACTGCAAATCTAGAGGTATTACGGGCCCATAAAAGCAGGGCCCGAAAATGGTGAGGTATGCCGATCCATATTTTAGTATATTCCCCCATAAAAACGAATCTCGCGATTTAACCCGTGGTTGTCATTAGAGCTTACGATGGAACCGTGAGGGGACACTCAGTGAAAGAGAGAAGTTCAGCGCATGTGGTATCACAATGGACTGATAATAGGTTTACGCCAGCAAAAAAATGTGGAAGTACTTCCAAAGGCACAACTTCTAAAAGCACTTCCAGAAGATGCCTCCCAATGATTTCTTTATTTTAACTACTCAGGAAGTTCTTATTAATTCAATTTTATAACATGGTTTTTTCAATGACTTTTAAGGGTAAGATGTTTGTAACTTTTTGTTTCACCAATAGCTTTAAAAGAGAGTAGAGTTCATCAATGGTACAAATCATTAAATTTTGTCGAAAAAAAAACGCTAAAAATCCATCTGAAAAAATTAGTGCATTTTTCGAAAATATTTGAAGGTTCGAACATTCCAACAAGGCGTTAGAACGTCGCTATTAAAAATAAAAATAAATTAAATTATTATATAAAGACAAATATCACACGCGAAATTTTTAATTAAACATCCAACACCATTGAATTCGGATGCACCACCTAAGAAGTGATAGCAAATCGCAGTGCAACGGTCTGTTGAAAATGGAGGACTGCCTTCCTATGACACGCCATCTCGCCAGTGTGCCGCAAACCAAGTATGTCGATTGTGGATGACTGTCTGGCAGTCAAGAAGTATCGTACGCAATCCAGTGATGGAGGTACATAAGCTTGGCCTGGCCTAACTTACGGCGGAATTACTTGTTATTTAGATATAAACCTTTCCTACCATGTTCGTTGATGGCAATTTTAAGTTTAAATAGTTGTCCTTAAAATGTTTTCGTATATAATATTTATCTTTTTTTTTAATGTTAGATGAATAGAATCTTCTTATCCGTATAAAGAAAACAAACTTTTCAAATTGATCAAACAACATTCTAAGTTGCGGTGCCATTCCCTAAGGCATTTCTAAAAATTTTATTTGGAAAATGCTTAGGAAACTTGTCCGTCTTATCCTGCCAAAAAAGCCTTTCAACTTAAGCGCTGTGATATGAAAGAAGCTTTACTCCTGTTAATGATAGCAACAATTTACTAAGTTTTGGGTGTACGTTTGCTATTAGACTCTATCAAAAGGAGCAACAACTAAAATGCCTATGGTTTGTGGTGCTTTTCCAGAAGCGAACGAAACAAAACACGAGAAAAAAATGCAGCCAGCAAAAAAAAACAGCAACGACATAGAATCCTCAAATCAAACTTAACATTTGTTATATCACACTTTATTAGGGCCATGGCAAAAATATTTCCTCTACGCCATAAGCCAATGCAATTTGTATTTACGAGGCTTTGTTAAAGGGCTTGTGCTAATGTCGGCCTTTATATTCTCGGTGCCTTGGTTCGGGAGCTGGCCGGGTCCGAGCCTTAAAACATGCAACAATTTTTATAAACTTTTCCATTGACATGCATATGAGAGTTTTTCGTTTTTTTTAATGTTAACAAATTTTTGACGTATGTCTATTTAATCCTCCATAAATTGCTGTTGACCTTTTCTTTTGGTTCTTTGGGAGTCAGTGAAAAGTGCGTGAGAGTGCGTGCGTGACATGCCTTGACTTAAGTATAGAGAAGATATAGTGTAAAATAATAGTACCCACACCAAATAGTGTCAGCTTTTGATTCGGAGCTTAAAAGCTCGCAAACTTAGTCACGTTTCGCACATTACCCATCAGAATTTCTGCACAGGGCAAAGTGAAGCCCCACCGAATTCTCAAGATTTATATAGTCAATACATCACTATAAATAAATCATCTGCATCAAAATTTCTCAAACAATACAACGAAGTATAATATGGATACTTTATAAGTTGAACCCCCTCGCCCCCATCCACGTCACCACCTATACACATACTGGAAACCACAAGATACCCATAGTTAGTAAGCTTTTTTTTAGCGAAGCTTCGACCTGATCCCGACTTGCCCTTTCGACTAGGAAGAGATCAGAGAGCTTTGAATTTCCATATTAACCTATAATGCCATATTATCTTTCTTTTGTTTTTATAAAATATCGTTGAAGTATCAAAAGACATTGGTGTGTAGCACTAAAAAAACAAAAACAAATGTATGGGATTTTCCGGATAAAGAAAAAAATAGACAACAATGCAAGCGAATGCTTCAGTGACTTTTAGTAAATGCGGTATGTGAAAACCTGACCATTTGACAAATATTCTAATAGAAGATAAAGATTTTGACATAATTTTCTATAGACATAAATTTTGAGGCAAATTTAATTATAGAAGATAAAATTTTTAGAATACATTGTCTATACAAAAATAAAATTTTGACACAATTTCTATAAAAACCAAAATTTTCTATAGGAATACAAATTTAGCTCATAAATGTTGCTATAGAAATAAAATTTTGACAAAATCGTTTACTAGAAATATTTTTTTGTTTTGTTATTGTTGGGTTTATTCTTCAACCGTCGATTTTTGTTGGTTTTGATTTCAGATTAAAACTGCATAGGCTAAACTACAAGTGTAAGCTTAACCAACAGAGGAAAAGAATATTATTTTCAAATTTATTTGGGCAAAGCCCTATAGGCTGCAAGATGGTTTGGATGGACGCACGTGTTCGGAAATTACCACATTCCGTCATCACCATCCTCTTACTTACAGCAAAACTATCGAACCAATCATCAGAATAAATTCAGGCCCAGCCAACTGCACCCAAATTGACGATTTGAACAGTGGCAAGGAATAAGAGATATGAATTTGTATCAAATTTATTTCGGCAAAGGCCGGCTATCATAAATATTTTCGGATAGTTTCAAGTGTGGCAAATAAAATTGAAAAAAAAAATGTTCCTATCTAAAACAAAAAATTTTGGAGAAAAATTCTCAATAAGAAAAAAAAATTGTGAAAAATTTCTATAGAATAAATTTTGAAAAAGTTTTCCTGTGAAATAAATTTGACAAAAATTTTATAGCAATGAAAATTGTTTACAAAATTTTTTTGGCAAAAATGAATTTTGAACAAAATTTTTTACTAAAAATGAAATTTGCCAAAACTTTTGTCATATTTGAAATTTTCTAATAGAAAAAAATTTCGACAAATTTTCTACTAGAAAAAAATTTTTTGACAAAAATTATGTATGAGAACTAAAATTATGTCAACATTTTAAAGAGAATACATTTTGACAAAAATTTTATATAGAAATAAAATTTTGACATAAATTGTTTTATAGGAATCCTTTTGGGACAAAACTTCTGTAGAACATAATCTTTGCACAAAATTTTCTGTATGAAATATAGAATTTTGACAAAGATTTTCTTTAAGCAAATGAAAATTTTGAAACAATTTTATTTAGAAAACTAAATTTTGACATATTGTGTTCTTACAGAAGAAATAATTTTGACGTAATTTTGTGCTATATGAGAATACAATTTTGAGAAAAGTATTTCTCGATAGAAATAAAAATTTGAACAAAATTTTCTATAACAAAATTTCTTAGATAATACAATTTTTACAAAAATTTTTCTAGTAGAAGAATTTCGAACAGGTAAAATTTTCTACTCGAAATAATGTTTCGACAGAAATTTTCTATAGATTTATTGAAATAAAATTTTGAAAAAAATTCTACTAGAAATAAAATTTTTTAACAAACGATATCCTGTGGAATATTAAAAAATTTTGCACAAGAATTTTCTATAGAAATAAAATTTTTAAAAAATTTCTATAGAAATAAATTTTTAAAACAATTTTCTATAAAAAAAATGTTCGACAATTAATTTTTCTGTCAGAAGATAAAGTTTTTGACACAAAATATTTAAGAACTAAAATTTGGATCAAAATTAGAAATAAAATTTTGACAAAGATTTTCTGTTTGAACTATAAAATTTTGAGCAAGATTTTCTGAGTCGAAATAAGATTTTGACAAATTCTGTGAAATAAGATTTTGACAAAATTTCTGTTGAAATAAAGTTTTGACACCGTAAAATTTTTTAGAAATAAAGTTGACACAATTGTATTTGAGAAATAAATGTTTGCTACAATTTTTTATTTAGAAATAAAATTTTGGACAATTGTGTCTACAGAAATAAATTTTGACAAATTTTGCTATAGAAATAAAATGTTTGAGACAAATCTTGCATAGAAAATGAGAAAAATTTGACAAAATTTTCTATAGAAAAGAAGTTTCGGAACAAAATTTTCTATTAGATATAAAATCTGTTGACAAAAATTTTCTATAGAATAAATTTGAAAAAAAATTTATTGAAATAATTTTTGAAAAAATTTTCTATACGAAGTAAAATTTGACAAGAATTTTCTATAGAAATAAATTTTCAACAATTTTTTTAATAAAATTTAAATTTTCTATAGAAATAAAATTGTTTTACAAAATTTTCTACATAAAATTTTTCTGATAATAATTTTCTCTAAGAAAAAATTTCGCAGAAATTTTCTATAGAAAAAAATTTTTTGACATAATTTAGTATAGAGTATTTGGACAAATTAGATATAAAGTTATGTTTAAAGATTTTTTAAGAGAATGTAAATTTTGAACAAAAATTGTTTATAGGGAATAAATATTGACAAAATTTTTCTGTTTGAAATAAAATTTGACAATTTTCTGCTTGATAATAAAATCTTGACAAATTTTCTGTTGAGATAAGATTTTGAAAATATTTCGTGTTGAATAAGCTGTTTGACAAATTTTTTAGAATTAAAATTTTGAAAAATTTTGCTAAGAAATATAAAATTTTGGAAGAAAATTTCCCAATAGAAATAAAAATTTGAGCAAAATTCTACTAGAAATAGAATTTCGATCAAAATTTCCTATAGATATATAAAATTTTGAAGAAAAGAAATTCTATTGAATAATTTAAAAAAAATTTTATAGAAAAAAAATTTGTACCAAGCGCAAATTTTTCTACAGAATAAAATTTGTAGCAAGAATTTTTTTCTATACCGAAATAAAATTTTGAAAAATTTCCTGTGGAAGTTCAATATTTTGAACAGAAATTTTTCTATAGAAATAGAAATTTTTAAAAAATTCTCTATAGAAATACAAAATGTTTTAAAAGGAATTTGCCTATAGAAAAAAATGGTCGACAAACTTTCCATAGAAATAAATTTTACAAATTTTTATGTTAGAAATAAATTTTACTAAATATTCGGCTATGAAAAAAATGTTTGAGAAAAGTTTTCCTGATAGAACTAAAAATTTGACAAAATTTTGCGTATTTAGATAAGAATTTCGACAAAATTTTCTACTAGATATAGAAATTTTTGACAAAATTTTCTAGTAGAAGATAAAAATTTGAAAGAAAGAAATCCTAAGTTGAAATAAATTTAAAAATAATAAAGATTTCTTATAGGAAATAAAATTTTTTACAAAAAATTTTCTATAGAAAATTTGTCGGAAAAATTTCTAGTAGAAATGATTTCGAACAAATTTTCTATTGATAAGAACAAATTTTTTGACGATAATTTTGTATACGAAGAGTAAAAATTTGGATCAAAATAGGAAAAAAGTTTTTTTTAAATATTTTGTTAAGACGAAAAAAATTTTGACAAAATTTTTATAGAAATACAGATTTTGACAAAATTTTCTGTTTAGAAAAAAATATTTGACAAAATTTTTCTGTTGAAATAAAATTTGCACAAATTTACTTTTAAGAAATAAGAATTTTGACAAAATTTGATTTAGAAAATAGAAATTTTGGACAATTGTCGTCAACAAAATATAAAATTTTTAGAAAATTTCGCATAAAAATAAAATTTGGGAAATTTTCTATAAATTAAATTTTGAAAAAAAAAGTCTATAAATAAATTTTTTGAAAAAAAACTTCATATAGAAATAAAATTATGCTACCAAAATTTTCTATAGAAAAAATTCGACAAGGTTTTTATGGAAATAAATTTTTGACATAACTTTTGTAATTAGAAATAAAGTAGGACAAAGATTAGAAATAAATTTGACAAATTTTCTGTTAAAAAAAGTTTGACAAAATTTCTTTGAAATAAAATCTTTGACAGCAATTTATATTAAAATAAACTTTTGACAATTCAATTTTATTTAATAATATATTTTGACAATTGTGTCTACGAAATAAACATGTTCGAGCAAATTTTGCTATATGAAATAAAATTTGAGAAATTTTGCATAGAAAATAAATTTTGACAAAATTTTTCATTATAAAAAGAATTTCGACAAATTTTTCTCATAGGATACTAAATTGCTGACAAAATTTTCTTATAGAAATAAAATTTTTGAAAAAAAAATTCTATTGAAGATAGAATGTTTGAAAAAATTTCGTTAGAATTAATAATGTTGCCAAATTTCTATGTATGAAAATAAAATTTTTACAAATTTTCTATAGAAATAAAATTTTTTACAAAATTGTCTACAAAAAATTTTTGATAATTTTATCTAAGAAAATAGAAAAAATTTCGAAAAATGTTTCTATAGAAAAAAATTTTTTTGACATAATTTTTGTATAGAAATAAAGAATTTGGACAAAACTTAGAAAATAAAAGTTATTTTAAATTTTTCAGAGAAGTAAATTTTTGACAAAAATTTTATAGAATACAATTTTGACAAAAACGTTTTCTGTTGAATCATAAATTTTGACAAATTTTCTTTTAGAGAAACGTAAAATTCTGACTCAATTTTATTTAGAAATAAGAATTTTGACAATTGTCGTTACAGAGAATAAAATTTTGACATAATTTTGTTGAGAAAATTCTCCATAGAAATAAAATTTTGAGAAAATTTCTATAGAAAAAAGTTTTGAAAAAAAATTCTATTGAAAATAAATTTCTATAGAAATAAATTTGTAACAAAATTTTCTCTATAATAAAATTTTTACAAATTTTCTATAGAAATAAAATTTTCACAAAATTTCTCTATAGAATAAAATTTTTACAAAATTTTCTAGTAGAAATAAAAATTTGTACAACACTTTTCTATAGAAATAAAATTTTGACAATAATTTCCTGGTGTAAATAAAGTTTTTACAAAATTTCTAGTAGAAATAGAAATTTTACAAATAGTTCTAAACCGAAATTATAATTGAACAAATTTCTTAAATCAAGATTTTAACAAAATTTTCTTAGGAAAAAATATCGACAAGATTTTGTATAGAAAAAAAACAATTGTTGAACAATATGTCATACACAATAAAATAGTTTGACAGAGATATCCTAACAAATTGAATTTTTGACAGTGAAATCGTACTTAAGAAATCAAATTCTTGAAAACCAATTTTTATAGAAATAAAATTTTTGAGAAAATTTTCTATAAGCAATAACGTTTTTTTAGAAAATTTTCTATAAGAAATACCAATTTTGGAAAACATTTCTATTATAAAACAGCTGCAATTGCATTAGGTGGAATTCACCTCTCTATTTTTAGCCAAAAATCTTGCAAATCATATTTAAGAAGCCTAAAAACTATGCTACAATTTTTGCTTTGTTTATATCATCAAGCAAATTAAAATCTAACCTTGTCTTAAAGGTTGTTTTTGGGCTTTTGTTTGATTTTATTTTATCGCCGCTCACTCCCACTTACCGCCCTCTCCCATTCACATCATCATAGCAGATTGATGTTCTATTGTAGTAAGAGTAACTGCAGCAGTATATGTTACATGTATCACTGCCTACGTACGGTGACATTTTACAGGGCTTTTGGGTGCGTGATAAGAGCTTATATGATTTTACTTCTTTCATACTCCCCGGAATCTTAGCATTCATTTGGGAGATTCATAAAGCCTATTTCCCTTTCTCTTGTAATTCCTCCATTTACTTCTTTTAACTTTTCTTTAAAATCTACTTCAACTGGTAAAAATGATAAGGGTTTTTTCTTCGTCCTTTATCGTCGCCACGTCAGTAACAGTACGTGAGTCTTAGTGGTGCTGGGGGAGGGGGGGAAGGCATGTATGTGTAAGCGAGAGGGAGACCTAAAAGTTTCCTCTGATTATGGTAAAGCGTTGGATTTGTTGTAAATTGAAATTCCAAATGACTTTTGCTTTTTTTTTCGACTACGACTAATGCCTTCTATATGCGTATTTTATCCCCTCACATATGTTCATATTGGATAATGGTAAAATATTTAACCCCTTGTGGATCAAGACGAACAGTAGCTGGGCAAATCCATAGTTATTTAGTGTTAGAATAAGA
>PGFW01036913.1:0-15063 GCA_003123925.1 Haematobia irritans | reverse complement strand
CGGCAGAATGTTCAATAATAAATATCTTTTTGAAACATGAAGGCGGTAACTAACGTCTTATAACGGCAACAATAAAATATCAAAGGATTGAGTCCCTATCATTAGATAGAGATTAGGGACGCATTTGTTTATTTAAGATCGCAATAAAATCATTGCACTAGTTGATAAAGCGCATGTGTGATGTGTGTGTACTTAGGATCTTAATGTAACAAAAGTAACATGAGATAGTTTGATGCTACGATCAAGTTGGTCTGATGCATAGGCAGTTTAAATTTGTAAGTGTATATAAGGAAGAATATTTTTTGAAAATAAATTAGTATCAAAAAATCAGTTTGGTTGATTATCCAAACACTACCTTTACAAATAATCTACAAGGAGCGGTTGTACTAATGATGGGAGATGTTTGCTCAACGAAAGGAATAAAAAGAAGGAAGAAATTGCTGCATTGGCGCAGGACAGAAGAAAGTAAGGGGACAAGACCGGCTCAGATTATTTGATGGTTTGCTGTTGTTTTACGCTATAAAGAATTTAAAGTAAAGTATAATTAGTTTTTAAAAATTGTGTATTCTGCTTAGAATAGTAGGCATCGTTTTGATAGGTAATCATATTTAGGTTAGGTTGCCCGCAAAATGTTTAGATTTCTAAACATGCGCTATCTACGATCTGTGTATTTAGGATAGATAAGGTTTATGGCATAATAAAATGGAAAAACGCATTACATGTGTAGCCGTAGCTGATAACGCAGCAATGTGGTGCACATGCCTGGCCATAAATATTATTAAGGGGTTCATGTTCTTATCTTTACTTTTTAAGAATATTTAGATTGTAGCTAGTTTAAGATTTAGTATATAAGGTTGAATATTTTTTAGAATAAATTAGAGACTTACAACCACTCAATCTTGTAGAGACTATTATTTCTTTACATTTTGTTTTGTTTAAAAAAAAGGGAGTGTACAATAATATCTGTATTGGGAACAAGGCTTGACTAGAGCAGGACACGAACCCCCCAACGACTGTTGCTAGCGGAATAAAAGGCTCCCGCAGCCATTGTAACGACGTGTTTTCACTTTGAAGCTGGGGCGAACTCTAGGGTGTCCAGGGTCGTTACAAAATATTTATATTTCCACAGAAAGAGAAAACACTGACCAGGCTTTATTTATGTTTTTTTCATTCAACGTTATAATTTTTAATGTAGTCTCATACACAAACATTAAACACTATAATTCACTACGCATCTACCATAACACAGATTCGTAACGGCCAGAGACAATGGACGAAGGAATGGCGGAACAGTAGATAAAAGGCTTACGGCGTCGAATTCCGATAGCTAAATCTGATTGACAGGCACAGCGACAGTAACGATGGCGCAGGATTGTAACAACAAACGCACGAGCGCAGCGAAACGGAGCGGTGGCTAAAGACAACCACCTACCGGTCGCGACGAATGACGCAGTTGTAACAACAACCACGGGCGGAGAATGATGCGCAGTTGTTAAAAACAAACCACGGGCGGCAGCGACCGGAGCGGTTGTAACGAACAAACATCCACTACCGGCCGATGATGGCGCAAGTTGTAAATCAACGAACCACGGGCGGCAAGCGACGATGATGCGCCGGTGTAAGCGACAAACACGGGGGCAGCGGTAATGGCGAGCGGTTGTAACGACAACCAAATACCGGGCGACAAATGACGCAGCTTGTAAAAACAACCACGGTGGCAGCGACGGAACGGTTGTAACGACAACCACTACCGGCGACGATGACGCAGTTGTAACAACAACCACGGGCGGCAACGAAGATGATGCGCAGTTGTAACAACCACGGGCGGCAGCGACGATGATGCGCAGTTGTAACAACAACCACGGGCGCAGCGACGATGATTGCGCGTTGTAACGAAACAACCACTATCCGGCGAACGATGGAGGCGGTTTGGTAACGACAAACCACTTACGCGGCGACGATGACGCAGTTTGTATACAACAACCACGGCGACCGATGGAGCGGTTGTAAACGACACCACTGATTACGCGTGGGCACGAATGTTAGAAAAGGGAAAGTTACAACTTTCCCACTTCACCTACAGTCCAAAAATAGTAATATTTTGGTCACTACGTTACAAAGCTAATGATCCCAATAAATTAGTTTTTCTTTCATAAAATTCATTAAAGAAGAACAATTTCGCACTGTGGACAGAAAAAGAATAAGACGACTTCTGTCCTCACATTACCCCTCTTCTCCAGGAAATTTAGCTCTCTAAGCATAAGAAGTTATATCCAGTATAAACCTGAGAGTCGCAATTTAATAAAATCCCGAAGGTCATTTGGCGTGGCCGTTGTATGGTATTCGTTATTCGCGGTCAAACGTGACTGGTCCATATTCCCAGTCGTTTTCCACCACAATTCCTTTAATTCACTAATGACGGAGATAACGAAGTCATAAACTTCGAACGGTCCACCATATTTTGGTGCTAATTTCGCCGCAAAATTTTCGGTAGCTTTGGATAGTGGGTGCAGCCGCACTAACACTCTATCCCCGATTTGTGGCTTCCAGGGCCTACGCCGAAGATCGTAGTGCCTTTTCTGGTCTCGTGATGCCTTGGCTAAATTCCTTCGTACTATCGAAAAGATCTCCTTCAAGTTCAGACGCTTCGCTGCTCTTGGTGCGAGTGACCGCAGTGGCCCCAGTTTCCTTGCGTTAACATCAATCGATTTAGAGGCTCGCCGGTAAGCGTGGTTCTTTGACCGTTGGTCAGGTAACGCCGGCGAAAGTAACGCTGTAGATTACCGATGAAAGCTTTGTGTTGAATGCCAGCATTATTTCGGGCAGTGAACTCATCGCCAACTTTTTGATATGAATGCTTGTTTGGTCCGTTTGGCAATCATCGTTTTCAAACGGTTCGATTTAACACTCTCGGTGGGGTTTTCCTGCGGAGTGTATGGAGCCGTCAGTTGGATGTCGAAAATACCCATTTCTTTCATTAAAAACCAGCTTGAACACATCCAACTGGTGACATCTGCGTGACCAATTGTCGCCGCTCTATCATCACTTTTGGAACCCCATACCTGCCAATAATCCGTATCCGCTGCCAGGCTTTAATTAGGACCCTGCCGACGTGGCTTTCCCGCTAAGAGGCACCAGTTCCGATCCACTTGGAAAACGATTCGGGTGGATAATAACTACAACATAGGTATTGCAATGTTTAGGAAGCGGGGTAAGCGGCGCCCCAACAAAAGTTCTGCACAAATTTGTCGAGCCCCAGGGCTCCCAATGTTCGCACCAATGTATCTTTTTTTCCTTCCCGCAAATCTGGGAATTATCCAGACACTCTCCTAACTTATGAATTTAGCACTCAAATTTGATCAAGTTTCTAAACTACTCTCAAAACTCCGCAGGAGAATAGTTGAAATATTACATATATTTTGAATGGAAACATTTAAATGTTTGAGCTCGTGTTTCCTCAGACGTATATTTTTGATTGTGCCTACAGATATTCTGTGTAGTAGCCAAACAAAAACTAAAAATAAAAAAGAAAAAGTCGAATTATTTTTTGGCCGAATTTCTTAATGCTGCAGTTGAAAAACTCTTTTCCAATATGACAGCCATGATCCGGTGTTGATTTCATATGGTTATGGTAGCTTGAATAGCATAGCATGCACAGGTACATTTTCTTGGATTGGCGTGACAATATAGAAAATGAATGGGGCAATGAAATGGGAAGAAGATTTGAATTCTTAATTTTTATTACTATTTGAGATTTAATTTTATTTTGCAAAACAACGATTTTGAAAGGTATCGCATATAGCTAAATTCGGTTACGTAAGAAGTTATTGGAGTTAGGATGGCGGCATCTTGAAATGTTCCCCATGTTGATGCGTTAGAGCGCTGGCATGTGGTTGTATAACGCATGTTGGACCTCTTTTCTTAAAAATATCACTTATATTAGTAAGACCAACAACAAACAGATTCAATCATAAGTGCTAAAGTAACATACACTGTTTATAGTGAAGGAATAGGGATGATCCGACCATGAGAATGTCAGCTAAAAAATCCGTCATGGAAGCATGCCATTTTTGCAAATTAGGATTAACTGGATACTCCGGGGATAAGATGGAGTTGAGAGCGGTAGATATTTATCGTTGCTTTGTGAGATTCATGAAGTCTGCTGATTTTAAAGTTTATATTTATTTCAAAAACTCTCCTGTTGTCCGAGCTTCAGAATTCTCCTACGTGAGATTAAGGGTAGAGTCCAGAAATGAGGTTTGGTTGTCCGGAGTAGGCCTTGCAAAGTCGAGCTTGGCATCGGTTTTAATAATATTGATTGTGTCTGACAATTTCTCAAGCATATTTTAAAGTCCAGAAACACCAAAAATAATGAATTTGCTACGTTGCCAGATTTTCACGGACCGCTGGCAAATGCCTTTTTAGGATATTGTAGAAATGGGTTATTAGTCACTACATTGATCGCGGTAAGTGTGAAGTGATTGCACATGTTTTTCACCTAAGGCATTTGGTTCCGTTGAATGAAAAAGCTGCAGTTCCTGTTATGAAAGAAAGGTGGCCTAGATGTTCCCGAAATATACTCAAGCAGTTTCTATCTGAATAAAATTGGCTTAATATTCACGCAATACAACTCAAAAAATGTTATACCAAAGGGTTGCTCTTAATCCTGAGTATAGGTTAAACTGTTTGGCACAGTTCACTAGTGGGAGGAATAAATGCATTAGACGATCACTAGCAAAGCTGGTTGTGGGTGAGGTTTTTGCACGTTTTGGAGGATGGTGAACCGATTGTCTTTGTCCGGCTGCATGGCGGCGCTTTGGTATGATCGCGGCAAGCGAAAAACATCAGTCCTCTTTCATATTAGGTTGTGTTCATAGAGGGAGAGGAGCCGAGTAGGTGGGATGGCAAGCTTAAGTGATAGCTAGTTTGTGTTTTTACTCGGCAGCTGCTCCCTGAACGAAACCATCTGACCCTAGGAAAAGTTTTAATAGACTTTAACGCAGTCGCCAGTTCTATTGACAGGCAAGTTAATCACTTAATTACGACTATAATTGGCAGAATTTTGAGACATAGTTTTGCCCACATTATTACGACATGGCTGGACGTTCATTGGGATATTCGCCTTTGGGACCATTACATTTTTCAAGAGATGGTGTTTTATTCGCTGTGACGTCTTCTTTGAGCAAGTTTAGAAGGTCTTCCGAATCAACAAAATGACACGCGGTCAATCAAGCGGCGTCATTAGATTATTTGGTAGTGGTGCTATTGGTCCTAGCGTTTAGTATCGGCTTCAACCTCTCATGACAATGGTATTTCGCATTTCTCCATAAGTCAAGGATGAGCGCTCAGATAATTTTCCTTTATGCAGAAGACCTTTAGTGTGATTTACAGCTGCTCCCAAAAGTCCTAACCGGAAAATGAGGCATGATCGCGGAAAGATATAAAGTGGAAAGGTAATGTTTCTAGTTGCTGCGAATTCTCGTCTGCTATTTTTCAATGAGCTGTCGATTGAGAATAACGCAAATGGCCCCTTCGAACCCAATGAATTGTTTTCAACGCTCCAATGGAGGGCATAATCGGTTTGTACGATCCGTTCTAAGGTGATCTCGTTTCCTCCTTGCTTTTGAAATGTACCAAGTATTGTCCGCAATAATCTAATCCCTTGTGTTTATGAGGCCTTGCCAGGCCGTCTTCCACTCTTCGTTTCGCGGCAATTATCCCCATAATTTTTTTTTCATGGAAGTTATTTGGTCTTGATCTTGCGCCATATGTAATACTATTTGTGAACAATTTCCACGAGCCAATAATGCGCTTTTCTTTGATGGGCCATAAAGCGTTGTCCTCAACCGTAGCAAGAGTGGGGTATGGCCCGCATGCTTATTTTCTTTATGTAACGATTCGAAAGATTAACGACCTTATTGGGTCGTTGCGAATGGCAAAGCAACATGGGGTGTTTAGCATTTACATCTCAAAACACGATTCTTCTAGTCTAGCTCCAACTCTTAACAACTGTGATTTTCGCCGCAAGATACCTCAGTCCCGCGACAAACTTTTGATATTGAGCGCTGAACCGTTTAAGTTCTCTAATGTTTTATCCTCCAGTTGTTCTGTAATGTCTTCTTTGAAGCTAGAGAATGCGTGTTGGCCGATACCGAAACTATGACTACTCAAGGGAATCGTGTAAGACTGCAAAAAGCCCTGTTTTGTCGTTTCTTCTTTACCGGGTCTGTTGGAATTTTTGCATAAATCTCGTAAACAATATAGCAACAAATCGAATTGGTAGTGTCTTAAAAAGGAAATTCCTAAATGGTTTACTTCTGAACAAGAAGTTTTGCTGCCATCAACGCCAAACATTAGGTTGTGTAGGTTCTGCGCTTCTCTTTTATCAATGAGATCGAATCAAGGAGATGGAAGAACGCAGAGGCCCAAATGTTTCTCCGTCTCCAATGAAGGAAGCAATGGTCCGTTAACATCCAATTGAGTTGTTTTGTGGTAAGCTGATATTGGGTCTAAATCCCCTGTTGATATGAATGTCTTGCTGGGTTATCCTTGGAACTAACGTGTCTACATTGTTCAGCTGATCATACACGCTCGTGTTGTTGAATTGAAGCTATACGATTACAACAACAGGTGTGAAGGAGGATGAATCTTGTATTGATCTCAGTTCAACACTTATTGTAGAATCAGTCCAAAAAAATGTTGTAACTCGTCATCAATATCTAACATGCGTGCTTAGCTTTAACCGCCAAAGGTTCTGAAAGGTCGAATTCTGAAGGTACAGCTTTCATCCGCAATGAGAGTATTTAGATCCACAGTTCTTGGGACAAATTATTTTCGCCCGTGACGACTACCAGGAATAGCAAACGAGGGGGTCGAAAAATAAAGTGCAAGATCTGAAATGATCGTCTTTTTGGTCACCTGAACTTGATTGGCGCTAGGTTGACGCTTTACTATAAGTTGGTCAGATTTGGAATATACCAGGTCAATACCCAAAGGGTTTTGGTACAATTGGTTTCCTACTGTTGGTGAAGTCAAGGTAACTTCTTGGTCACACTCCGGAATGCTTAAATAAGCAGATGGATATGATTGGCACTCGCAACCTTTCGTAAATTAAATCCGTATAGCGCCAATGACTTGTTGCACTGGCGCTGGATTTCCATGGATGTATTTAAGCTGTCTGCTCCGCCCAAACCATCATCCACATAGAAGTTCTTTCGCCGACCAAAACTGGCTCTAAAAGAAAATGCCTCTTGTTTTCATGGCTTATTTCCTTTGCAGACATCTGATAGCAGAATATGGGGCTGGTCTGGTTGCCATAGTAACGTAAATTTAAACTGTGAAGTACTGAATTAGGTTCGGTGTAATGTTTCGCCGCAGGATAAAATCTGATATGGTCTGTCCTTTAGGATGGATCAGTATTTGGACGAAAAACAGTTTTTCTACTGTCTGTGGGTAAAACACAAAACCGTGGCAATCTGAAAGCGCATAGCAAACTGATCATTCTGTAGTGGTGGGCCTGTATGCAAAACAATCGTTCAGTGACTTTCCAGATGATGTTTCTGTTGAAGCATCGAATACAACTCCAAGTTTAGTAGTGCTGCTTTCGGGTCGTAGAATGCGGTGGGTGGGAATAAAATATTTTGCTCGTGTCACATTGCCTATGTTGACTTTTAAGTCACGTGGCCTAGTGCTTCGTATTCCTCCATAAGCTGTGTATATTGTTGTTTTCAGGTAATGTTTTTGATTAATCGCCGTTCCAATGACAGGAAACGGTTGAAAGCGATACTGTGTGACTCTCCTAAAGAGCTTGGTTCGGTACAACATGAGCCTTACGATGAATCTTCCTTTTTGTCACCGGATCCAGTATGCTGATTAAAGTGAAGCTTGCGTCATAATATAAGATAATTGTTTCCTGTGTATTATGCGACTATCTTCAGTTTTCCCAGAATAGTTGGTTGTCTGGTTCGATGATGTCTTCTTCAGTTAGTACTCCACATATTGATGTTTGCAATGTTTGACCTTCCCTGATGCGTATCATCCGAAAGTAATTGTGTTTTGCAAAGAATTGGAAGGTTCGTCCTCATAGTTGAATTTGTCCGATAGCGATTTTTGCCCCGGACGGTTGAAGGTAGGCGTCTTGACATCGTTACATTGTTGGGAATTAGCCATTTATCAATGTGAATAAATTGAGCAGGTTCGGGAGTAATTATGTGTGGTAGTACGAATGCCTCCAAGCGCGTTGATTGTTGGATCTCGACTGGAGCGTAAATAATGTTCAGAGAGTGTTGAACCTTGGTCTGATTTCTTCCTATACCACTGATTGACATAGTTGTAGACCCAGTTGGTAGTCCGAGTCGTGCAACTAATCTTTCCGTAATTAGGTTGACTTGCGACCCCGAGTCGTGTATTGCTTTGCATTCGGTTCCCAGACCATTCGCCTTAATCTTGACCAATGCAGTTCCTAGTAAAATATAGGGCCTTCGAGATTTTGGAAGTTGAAGGCCAAACTTTCAGCTATAACTGATGGTGTAGTGATAAGCGAAGCCGTCGTAGGTTGGTTGGAAGTTGTTGCTGATTCTGGTGTCATGGTGTGTTCCATGTGATCTTCTTTGATTGATTAAATTGAAAAGGATTAGAGGGTTTGTGTGGGAGATTGTTCAAGGCGAACGAGCGTATTTTGCTTTCTCCCACATTTTTGGCAGCGGCCTAAAACCGTGCATTGTTTAGTGGAATGCCTGCTGCTAAAGCAATTGACACATAACTTCCGCCTCTGTATAAGACTGAGGCGGTGTTTTGTACTGAGTAGAGCGAGCATCGGTATAATTGGTGAAAGTCCTTCTTACAAATGATGCAATGTCCGGCCTTTCGGACTCGGCTGGGAAGTCAGGGCGCCTAGTTTTCTGGAAGCTATTGATAGAGGTCTTTTCCTTTAATCCCATTGCTTCCAAAGTATGAAAATAGATCCTCCAAGAACGAATAGAAGTCGCTTATGGTTTGCAGTTCTATCGAATTTTTGATGCATTTTGTTTCATATTGACCATAATTGAACATCCTTTGTCCAACTTTTTTTCTTTCTTTTTTTTGCCGGAATTGCAATGCTGCAGTTGAACTCTTTTCCAATATTACAGAAGAAATGATGGGGCATTTCCGGGTAGGCAATTCCTTTGAATTTTTGTATGTTGAATTATTCCCATCGGTTTCCCCTTTTATGGCTTCGAAATACCAATTTTTTCCCAGGGAGGAGTTTCTCATTTTAGTAGTTGGTTTAGAATAAGGAAAAAGGAAAAAGTAGAAAAAACAATTCCCCGGGGAGAGTTTGTTTAGAAATAGGGGAACAGGGGAATCAGAGGAAAAATTCGCCGCAGGGAGTTGTTATTCAAAAATTGGACTATAGAAGTTTTAACAGTATCGGCTGAACCCGCAATGCATTTTGTCCTAATTCATTCCTTAGGATTGCGGATCCAGTATCTGGGCCATCAATATACATTCGTTTTAATTTAAATGGGCTTGTCATAGGAAGGATGTTCACAACAGCCGTTGCTCTGAATTTGCATCACTTCTTAAGTTGTGATGAAAATTCAGTGTTTTGGAAGCGAATTAAAAAAATATATTTTGCCAAAAACTATTATTTGACCTCAAATATATCCAAAGATTCGCCGAATTTTTCAAGAATGGAATTTGGGTTCCTTCGCGACAACATTGGAATAAACTTGTAAAACATCTTTAATTAATTCTTAACTCTATTTTTACACCTATTTTTAAAAAAAGTTAATAAATTACGACATTATACAAAACCTTTGGGAGTAACATTTTTTTGATTGCTTTTAAAGTTGTGTCCCTTTAGAAAGGAGCTTACCCAATTTGTACATGTTAATACAAAAAAAATATACTTTAAACAAACTTGAATATAAGTAATACATAAACATTGGCCTTTTAGTAGGCGTTTACGTATAAAACAATGACCAGGCATTGATTAAAGTCAGTCAAAACAAATATTGGTAACCTCTACGCGAACAGCGGCTCGACATTTTCGTAATGAGCATGAATCAACAATAGTTGTCTGAAAGTCTGTAGCCGAAGGAATGAGAGAGCTGATTTTCATTCTACTTTAATCTAATAATTGCCTGAATTGTCTGACTGTCAAAGAAATCTGAAAACAATTTTGCCTCAGTTCGGTTAACATATTCCACAATCGATTCCAAAATTCATCAAAGAGATACTGAAGTCCAACGGTTTTCCGCGATCGTAAACATAGACCAATCAATAAAGGCGGACGGTTTTCAGGTATTAAAGGGACTCCATGTTTCGGCATTTCGATAAAGAGCCAACTTGCAGTTCATGTCCGCAGATTATGTATCCACTTGCGATCTTTTGTCACATCGCTCTGAAGTAATCTATCAAGAGATATATAATTAAATATTCCTTATATTTTTTGACCTATTTTTGCTCACAAGTTTCTCTAGGAAGTGGGAGCAGTACGAACACTGCAATGAACAAGGGTAAAAATCAATGTTGCTCAGAGTTGTCCGACACCTACAGTTCTGACTTGTATTTCCAAAAACAGAGGTGTTTTGCTTCACGTGTGTGCCTGGTAAATTGTCACATTTTATTGAAAGAAATTTTTAATATTTTTTGAAGGAAATTTCTATAAACATAATTGAGGAATGGGGAATTAATTTGGCAAGCTTAAATGAATAAACCTTGCATTCTTGCATCGTATGACAGGGCTCGTACATCTTTCGTAATAGTGCGCAGAAATTAAGCGTAAAAATTGCTTCTTAGAAAATTATATCTTTAAAAAGTGCGTTCACGGTTTTAATTTGGATAACATGGGAACTTTTTAGTTTTTATAGAATAAATAATATATTCATCTTCATTGAGAGAACAGTTTGGTTCATTTTAGCCACTCTATGCCAGTTAAATTTAGCATCTTTTATTTTGTGTAGTTTTTACTAATAAATTTTCATTATTAATAAGTAGTTAATTTAGGCGTTAATGCACTAGAAGTAGCTTATTAAAGTAATAAGTTCCTGCATTTTTTATATAACATCTCAGTTGAAGGATCGCATTGAAAACACAAATATTAGCTGTATGCGGATGGTCGTCCTTATTTAGTTTTGTATTGAAAGTATACAACAGAAAAAATATTTTTTGTCTTCAATCACCGAAATTAATTGATCGCAAATTAATTTTAATTGAAAGTTTTCATCAATTCCACGTGAATAATATACCCCTCAAAATCGCCTTTCTCCGTAACAATAAAGGGTGATTACGGTCAAAATTTGATGTCAAGGGAAAACGCAGTTGTAATGCGGTGAAAATCGTTTATTTAAAAAATCAAAATTAAATTTCTTGTTCAAGTTATCAAATTAGATAAAATTCAGGAAAAATATTCTAGTTTCAAGGCTTTCGCTTTTTCAAATCCGAATTGCGCGGGCCTGCACGCTTGACACCTGCCATCAGATTTTTTGTAACAGCCACGCTTGTCCCACTTCTTCGCCGCCAGAAAGCCATCGTTTGTCCATTGAACTGATCTGCTGTCCTTAGCACGTTTTTTTGTCTTTCTTTTAGGTTCCGCTTGAACGACAGCCCAGTATTTCTCCAAATTGGGCGGAGCTCTGGGACTGTGTTGGGAGGGCTCTTGTCCTTGGGAACACCTGCACGTTGTTGGCGGACGCATACCCACTCCTAATGGCCTTTTTACGTAATGCAATGATGCAAACCGGCCAAAACAGTACGGAACAACCGTGTTATCTTGCAGGAAAAGGCAGCAGACGTCGTTTATTCAAAACACTTCTTTCACCGATAAATTTCTTGGTCTGACAAGTCCCGGAGAAGCCTCAATGAAAATGCTGCTTTTCAAGCCACAGTACAGATGGCTTGCCAAACCAGATTATATTCTTTGCGAGAACTTTGGACAGTTTTATGTGCTTGAAAAATACTGCTACCTTTCCTCTTCCTTTTTGCCGTATAAAAACTCTCTGTCCCCGTGAAGCTGCTGTGTAGATCGGCTTTGGACGTAGGGTTTCGTCTCCATTACCCACGCAGTCAATAATTCTCAGCATCGTCGTGTACAGCCTCCGCGAGATCGCGGCTTTTGCGCCGTAGTATTTTGTATTTATGGATTTTGGAGTCACTACACTTTTTGTAAGTCGAATACGTTACTTACGGCTGGCGTTTTTTTGGCTCGATGCCACGGTTCGTAGACGTACACGCACAGTTATTTGCGGCACGTCTCGGAGAGAGAGGTTAGGTAGTTCGCTTGAAACTACGGCAACTCTCTTTTGTTCCGTCTCAGCGGCTATCCTTATACTTTTCTTTTTCCACTTGACTTAACACCTTTATCCACTTAACTTTCAATTATTGTTAATAAATATGAATTCTAAATTTTAAATTTCTCATTATCTCATGAAAGATGAAGGCGCGTTAACGAAAAATTACTCTAAATGCCCTAGCATGGCGGGGTTAAATACTAGTGGTAAAATGACATCTATAACCACTATCTCCAAGATCTGGATCCCTATCATTGACTTCATTCACTTCCTTTAATATTTATATCCCTCTTATTCCTTAATCCAATGAGCTACCTTAAATTTTTATTTATGTCAACGTACCCGTATTCATTACTTGAGAATAAAAACCCACCTAAAGACTAAGCATGCTGGGGCTAGAGGGTAGCCGCTTTTCCCAAGTAATGAGTCAGAGAGCGAAGAGGGTCGTTACAAGCACTCACTGCCGGAGTGAAAAGAAGTGAAAGAAGATCCCGAAAGAGTCAGACCGTGGCGTACTGGTATACTTTGGAGCTCGCAAGGCAGGATGACAGCGCAAATCCTATGCTCCAAATCTTTGAGGACCAGTATTGGTTTGTCTTAACAAGGAAACAGATATCAGTAGTTGGCTCTACGTAAATCTGCTAAAAATGGCAACAGATTATTTCACTTCACACTTTAATAGAGTAAAGTATATATTTGAAAATAACAGCGTTTAACACAAAGGATTATATTAAAGATTATTTCTAATTAGATTATTCCTATATCATTCCTCCGTAGCATACCAGCCATACGTTAATGATTATAATAGATTATATATCTGGGCACTTAGCATTTATTTAAATTTTCTTAGTATTAATAATTCTCAAAATAATAGCATCAATACTGGACATTATATTTTCCGGTCGGCAGAATGTTCAAAATAAATATCTTTTGAACATGAAGGCGGTAACAACGTCTTATAACGGCAACAATAAAAATATCAAAGGATTGGTCCCTATCATTAGATAGAGATTAGGGACGCATTTGTTTATTTAAGATCGCAATAAAATCATTGCACTAGTTGATAAGAGCGCATGTGTGATGTGTGTGTACTTAGGATCTTAATGTAACAAAGTAGACATGAGATAGTTGTGTGCTACGATCAGTTGGTCTGATGCACAGGCAGTTTAATTTGTAAGTGTATATAAGGAAGAATATTTTTGAAAATAAATTAGTATCAAAAGAATAGTTTGGTTGATTATCCAAACACTACCTTTACAATAATCTACAAGGAGCGGTGTACTAATGATGGGAGATGTTTGCTCAACGAAGGAATAAAAAGAAGGAAGAAAATGCTGCATTGGCGCAGACGAAGAGTTAAGGCCGGAACCGGTCGATTTTTTGCATGTTTGCTGTGTTACGCTATAAGAATTTAAAGTAAAGTATAATTAGTTTTTAAAAATTGTGTATTCTGCTATAGAATTAGTCAGGCATCGTTGAATTGTAGTATATTCACATCTTAAGGTTTTAAGGTGCCCGCAAAAATTTTAGATTTTCTTGGGAGACATGCGGCTATCCGATCGTGGTGGTATTAGGAATAGATAAGGTTTATGGCTAGTGATAAAAATTGAAAACGCATTTACAATGTGTAGCCGTAAGACTGATAATAACGCATATTGCATGTGGTGCACTATGCCTGGCAATAAATTATTATTAAGGGGTTCAGTTTTATTCTTTACTTTTTAGAATATTTAGATTGTAGCTAGTTTAAGATTTAGTATATAAGTTGAATATTTTTTAGAATGTAAATTAGAGACTTACAACACTCATCTTGTAGAGATTTATTTCTTTACACTTTGTTTATGTTATCGCCAGCTTGCCTGTGGTTGATAAAAAAAAGAAGTGTACAATAATATTCTGTATTGGGGAACAAGGCTTGATAGAGCAGGAACACGAACCCCCAACGCTGTTGCTAGCGGGAATAAAAGGCTCCGCGCCATGTACACGAACTGTTTTCACTTTGAAGACTGGGTGCAGACTCAGGAGTGTCCAGACGGGTCAGTTAAAAAAAATACTTTATATTTCCACAGAAAGAGGGGAAACACTGAACCAAGGTTATTTATGTTTTATTCAACGGTTATATTTCTATTGTCTATACACAACATTAACACATATATTCACACGCGATCTACATAAACAAGTTCGGTACGGCCAGAACAATGGACGAGGATGCGACGTAGATAAACGGTAGACGGCGTCGATGCGATAGCTAAACTGATGAAGAACAGCGAGCAGTTACGATGGCGCAGTCGTAACAACCGAGGCGGCAGGACGGGAGCGGTGGTAAAGACAACACTACCGGCGACGGATGACGCAGTTGTGACAAACCACGCGGCGGAGTGGATGCGCGGTTGTAACAAACACACGGGCGGCAGGACGGAGCGGTTGGTACACGAAACCGGACGTTACGGCTGATTGATGGCGAGTTGTACACAAACCACGGGCGGCAGGCGACGATGATGGCCGGTTGTAACGAACACGGGCGCAATGCGATGAGCGGTATGTAACGAAACCATACCGGCGCAATGACCAGTTTAGCAAAACAGGGTGGCAGCGACGGGTAACGGTCTGTAACGACAACACTAGCCGGCGACGATGGAGCAGTTGTTAGACAACAACACGGCGGGCAAGAAGGATGAGGCAGTTGTAAAACCAGGGGGCAGCTACGGATATGCGGCAGTTTGAACAAACAAACACGGGGCAGGGCGCCGATGAGTGCTACGGGGTTTGTAAGCGCAACTACGGCGACGGA
>PGFW01036909.1:36149-48108 GCA_003123925.1 Haematobia irritans | reverse complement strand
GATGAAATTAAATCAAGATTAAAATAAATCGATGTAATGTGGACTCTGGTGCTCTTTTGTACCATTTTATTGTTTTTTGATATAGTGCCCATATACAACGATCTTCCGAGCTTATGTTTCAAACATCTAAATTTAATGCATTTGCGATATGCAGTTCACGTAAAGACCGATTTTCGGATTCAATTCCTCAAACAATGAAAGAGTTATTTATAACCCCATATATTTAGAACCACTTAGGCTGTTATTCAAGCGCGTTAACTGGCACTTATCCGATTTGAACATTTTTGTTTATTTCGTCAGTTGGGAGTTTTATTTTTTTTTTAATTTTTTAAATTTGGTTTGAAAATTTTTCTAGGCTTTGAGTACGTCTCTAACCTCTATGACCGTTTGAGTTTGGTTGCCAAAAAGAGTTATTTATATTAATTAATTAAAACAAAAAAATAAGTATTAATCAGAAAATTAAATTAAATAATAAAATATCATTTGTTTTATACACAATTGCTAATGTCTATTAATATCTTATTATTTAATTTTCAGTTCACCCGTAACGCCTGTTCCTATTGTCAATTCCCTGAATCTCAATGGTGGCGGGGATGTTGCTATGCTTGAATTGAGTGGTGATAATTTTACTCCTCACTTACAAGTATGGTTTGGCGATGTTGAAGCCGAGACTATGTACCGTTGCACGGAAACATTGCTTTGTGTTGTACCAGAAATATCGCAATTCCGCGGTGAATGGTTATGGGTAAGTTAGATCAATATATTTCTATTTATTTATAGAATTTAAATTTTAAAATATGATCCTAAAAAAATCATATTTAAATATATTAAATTAAATATGATATTTTTTTATTGATTATTGGAATATTTCTTTTACACAATTTCTTTATATATAATTTTTTGTAAATACATCACATTTATCTTCAAAAATGGATATAATAAATAACAACGTTCGATAGTTAATTGAAATGAACAAATAATAAATGTCTCAAAGTTCCGCCGGTCCGTGTTTGTTTTTTATTACATATTTTCAATTCTCAAAAGAATGACGGGCTTGAGTAATAATGCAAAAATTAATAAAAAAAAAGTGTGACATTCCAGTTTACAATCTGAATGATTCGGGATATTATAAATGTATTGTAATAAACTGCTGTATAGAAGCCTCAAGAAGTTGATCAGAGAAAGGGGCAATCTGACCCTTAAGTAAGAACTAATTAAGAAGCGTAGTCGTCCGCATAGGATACAATTTCAATGCCCTCAGAAGGAGTTGGAAATGCAGAGATTGAACAATGCTAAAGATCTTAGGCCTCATCTCAAATGACGCAGTATTACTGGCGTTCGCACAATTATTCCCCGTCGGTAGAAAAGTGGCCCTACAGTCACATTGGCTCTCCTGTGTCACCGTCCTCATTTGTCATTTATCCGAGACATTCAAACCTCAAACGTTATGTCCGCAAAACACACACTCTGCGTCGGCTAAAACACAGAGCACAATCCCAACGTGACGAAATAAACAAAATT
This sequence comes from Haematobia irritans, assembly GCA_003123925.1. Classification (NCBI taxonomy): domain Eukaryota; kingdom Metazoa; phylum Arthropoda; class Insecta; order Diptera; family Muscidae; genus Haematobia; species Haematobia irritans. The sequence continues at coordinate 46,587 of PGFW01036909.1, read as the reverse complement.
GTTCATATCGATAGTGCCAGTTAACGGGCTTGAAAAACAGCCTAAGTGGTCTAAAATATATGGTGGTTATAAATACTCTTTAATTGTCGGAAAAGTTTGAATCCGAAATCGGTCCTACGTGAGTTAGATATCTCAAATAATTGCTTCAGGAAAGATCGTTGTATATGGCACTTATATACAAAAGAGCACCAGAGTCCACATTACATCGATTTATTTTAATCTTGATTTAATTTCATCTCCTCTCTTTTACAAATGGATTTTAAACTGGCACACATTCTTACCAATATCCTAAATTTTACATAAATCTTCTTTTGCAGGTTCGACAGCCTACTCAAGTGCCTATATCGTTAGTACGCAATGATGGTATAATTTATGCAACAGGTCTTACGTTCACCTACACGCCTGAGCCAGGACCAAGACCGCACTGTACACAAGCGGATGATGTGATGCGTTCGCGAATCAATAACAACAACATAACAACAATGAGTAATAATAACAACAACAATAGGTAGTTAGCTCAGCCCATTCGCCAGGTGATGCTGGTCTAAATAATGCCAATCATATGCAACAACATGGCCAGCAACAACAGACTCTACCCTCAATGTCAGAAGTGCAATGGAATACTCATGCCGGCGGTTTGTCCTGAGTGCTGGCCATTATTTTTAGTTGGCATTTTGGAATCTTTTTGTAACCCTTGTAGAGGTTAGCATTACTTGAATATTTATTATTTAAAAAATAGTTTTAAACGTTTAAACCTTCACGAGATATCCACTCGAAAATCCCTCTCCCAGAAAATCTTGTCATTGCTATTTGTAATCATTTATAAAAATTAAGTTTACAATTTATGAAAATTAGTATTATTTAAAGATTTATCTGCATAGTTTTATAATTTAGTCCTAATTTTAATTATTGTACATAGATTGTCATGGCATTTCATTTTACCATATACATAGTTTCTTTTTCATATTTATGTATTCGCAAAGAAAAAAAAATAAGCATTTCATATATATACATAAAACACACAAATGCATCCAAAACTATATATATATATATACAAACACATTTACATATTTATAATAATGATGATGATAAAATCAATATTTTGTATGAATAATGCTAAAATGTACCAACTTTATGTGTGACACATAGAGTTTTAAATGTATTTTATAAGAATACTTTTACATTAAGATCAGAAAATTTTTAGACAAAAAAAACACACACAACAACAACAAAAACAGAGAAAAGACATAAATAGTAATTTTAATTTATTTTAAACTTTACATATAAATAAAAATTCATAATACACATATTTTGAAGATAAGCAAATGATGTGAACAAAAACGAAATTTCACCCTATAAAGAACCCACAAATACAGTATATATAATTAAGAAATAAAAAAAAAAATCATATTTTTAAAAAATCACTTCGTTTTGTATTCTCCAAAAATTTGTGGAAAATCTTGGTAATAAAACTCCCTGGTCCGTGGTGAATTTGTGAGTTGATCAAAACTTCCCCTTTTTTACTGATAATTACTAAGACATTTAATGCCCTAAGTAGATTCAACTTTTTCTTAGAAGATCTGATAAGAAAATAACTATTATTAGGTAGGATACTTGAACTTTGCATGATTCGAATAAGATAATGCAAGAGAGGAGAAAAATTCCCACCGAAATCGCCTTGACTTGCGTGTTGAAATCTTTTGCATTTTCTTATTATCGGTAAGAAAAAACAAAACAACCACCAAAAAGATGGCAAAACTTTGTGGTGGGAAAATTATGTTGACAACAAGATGGATCTTGAATAAGAAATTAGAATTTCTAATAAGCCAAGTCATGGTGCATCTTACAAAATACCACAAAAAAAAAACTAAACAAGTGCAGTTTATAAAGTCACCCTCTTTCTCACTCTTTGGCTCATAAGAAATATTAAAGTGTTCCTTACTAGACTACTCTACTAAGACTGTTTTTTCCCCTCCCTGTTTCATAGTAGTGTGTAAATGGAAAATACATTTCCATTGGTGGCAGTAGTTAATTACGCTGAAAAAACACGACGCTCCTAAGAAGGCGATCTTGATTTTCACACACTAAATTATAGACGTTGTGAAAAGAATTATTAACCACCACCACCGCAGCAATGGACAAAGCAAAATCACTACTGCGTGGGAATATTATGCAAAAGTCATATAGGGCTCTTTTAGGCTTTGAGCAAAATTGTTTACTTGAAGAGAATGTCTTAAGACATGAAAATGTCTTAAAACATTTTCGTGTTTGTGATGTTGTTGGTGCTTCATTCCTTTTCCCATTTTTCTGTAATATTTGTTGCTGTGAGTTAATAAACTTCATACCAAATGTAATTGGTGTATGCGAATGAGTATTCATGTATGTGTTTTCTTTAAGACTTCATGGGAAATGACTCCCGTTTGAAGATGTTTGTTTTTACTTAAAATTTATCTGGAATAGCAGTTAATTGTGACTAAAATCATCTTTTGTGGTCTCATTCTCATTGTTATAGTAAAGTTTGTTTCTTAAGTCTTTGGTTTGAAGTTCATGAGTCCTCTCGACGATAAATAAGCCGATCATTGGATTTGCATTGACTTTTCGGTTATTTTATTTTATTTTTAATCCAGGGATTTTAATCAAAGTCAAAAAGTTCACTCTGACCCTTTAAAAATTTTGGAAAAATGACGATGTTTTTAATCGAACTTTAAGGAAAAAGTTCCTTCATTCATTTCTTCTGAAAAAAAAACGAAAGTAGACTTTCTAAAAATCTACTTTTCCGACTTTGTAATAAGAAGAAAAAGTTGCAAAATTCCAAAAGGCCACAGTGACAAAGATTGTAAAGTCGACTTTTTCTAATTTGGAAAATGTAGAAATTTTCATTCCCATTACATCCTTATGTTTGTGTATTCTTTAGAACTTCATAGGAAAATTACAATTCAAACAAATTATTATTCATTGATTTTACAGGCACCAACGTTCTTAATAAATAATTTTAAATAGATTAAACAAATCGACTTTTTCAAAATTTAAAACATTTTGGTGGTGTTGTGATTATTTCATTTTCTTTCCATTTCTTCAATGTTTGTTGCTTAAATGGGAACCAAACTGTAAATGGTGTATGTCAGTGAGTTTTCATGTATGTGTTTCTTTAAGATTTCATGGGAAATTAAATTCCTCTTGAAGATTTGTGTTATTTCAACTTTTCTGCAGTATTACTAGACTGTAATAGTCATGTCTAATTACGGATCAGATGCATAATAGTCAGTCACCTATCTACTTTTCTCATTTTCATTGCTATTAAAAAGTTTGCTTCTTAAGTCTTTTGTTTGAAAAAAATTTCTTGTGTTTTTTACCACCGTGGTGCAATGGTTAGCATGCCCGCCTTGCATACACAAGGTCGTGGGTTCGATTCCTGCTTCGACCGAACACCAAAAAAGTTTTTCAGCGGTGGATTATCCCACCTCAGTAATGCTGGTGACATTTCTGAGGGTTTCAAAGCTTCTCAAAGTGGTTTCACTGTAATGTGGAACGCCGTTCGGACTCGGCTATAAAAAGGAGGTTCCTTGTCATTGAGCTACAGGGGAAATCGGCAGCACTCAGTGATAAGAGAGAAGTTCAGCAATGTGGTATCACAATGGACTGAATAGTCTAAGTGAGCCTGATACATCGGGCTGCCACATAACCTAACCTAACCTACTATTGGAATAGAAATCCAATGATTTTGATCAAATTTTTATAACAGACAGATTTTGCTTTGATTTTTTTAGATTTGATTTTTTGATTTTTTAAGGTCTCATATTCTCAATGTGGGGATAGTATTCAGAATCAAAAAGTTGAATTTTGTTATCTTTTGCAGTGTACTTTTATACTCGACGTTTTTAAAATATGTAAAAATTTACTTATTAAAATTTTACTTTTTTAAATTGAAAGTTTGTGATTTTTGAGTTTTATTTGAAAATCGTCATAGAACCACTTATACACCCAAAGAGGAATATGATCAACCCAAGCATGTTTCAAGAGAAATATTTTTGGACGGTGACATGTTTGTCACAACCAAGTTATTTTCTCGAAAACTATGTATCTGATTTCGGCAACCATGCAGTATGTTTAGCACGAAAACAAAATTTTTGTATTCATAACAGGCAAAAAAAAGTTTGCAGTTTTTGTGTTGCTGAAAAAGGGAAAGCAGTAGGTGTAGTTGTTTCAGCAAACATTTCGTTTAGTGGAATACAGCAAACATTTTTTAGCAAACAAAATGCGGCTGAATTAGCAATGATTTGCTAAAGTTTTAACAAATACCGCTGGCTGAAATAGCAAAACTCGATTTTAGATTAAAAAAGGGAAGAAACAAGGCATTGTTCTGCGACATTTTCCCAAATAATTTAGTTTAATATCGACTAGTTTGGTTAAGCTGAAGTTAGAACTGTAAATGTAGTATTGAAGAAGAAAACCAAAAAATACCAAAACAACATTGTTAATTAATTATACCACCACGGGCATAAATGGTAAACTTTATTAATAACGTTAAAATTCTTTATTTCTTCATGAAATCGCCATGAAAGAAATAAAGAATCCGGCGAAGTTTTCAATATTTTCAAGTCAATTTCCTGAAGACTTTCGACTCGAATTCGAGTGCACCACACCAGCATGATATGAAGAACACTTGCGACATGTGTCTTCGGTCTCGCTTTTGGACACAATATTCGTTTGTTCCATTCGTGTGTTCGCGATTCGTTAGCCGTTAGATCTAGAACCGTTGCCAGTTATGGCATTCTTTGGTGGTCGGAATAGCATTGCTGAGAGACAGTAACGAGAGTTGTTTTTCAAGAAAAATTTTGTGGTTTCGAAATTAGTTTAGTTATTTTTTACGATGGGAAAAAAAATTATCATCAAAAATTTTAATATTTCAGATAGTGAATACATTTTTTAAATTGGCGAAGAAGCATTTTTTTAATTAAACCAATTTTAGTCGGCGACCATGTTCATCTCTCTGGAATTTTCAAGATAATAAAACTTTTGATGGAAAACGCATTTATTTTAATTTGACAAACATCTTTTCTACCGGGTATCATAACATATTTCAATTGCCGATCATGTCTTAATGAGCATTATCTTCGAATTTGTTAAATTGTTTATAGAGAAAAATTCGGAAAATTGAACGCTAATTTTTTTTACATTTTCAATATTGGGGCTGCCATTTTTTTAATTTTTTACTAACTCTATAAATTCTCCGTTTTATAACAAAAAAAATGAACTAAAAGTAAAAGAAAACAAGTAAGGAAAGTCTAAGTCGGCGGGGCGACTATATTATTAACCTGCACCTCTTATGTAGATGCTTAAATTTTCGATACCGATATCACATCGTCAAAATGTGTTGGGGGCATATATATAAGGTTTGTCCAAATACATTACATTTAAGCTATCAGCTCAGATCTGGAATAGAATTTGATAAACTTCCTACAAAATCTATAGACTCAAAATTTAAGTCGGCTAATGCACTAGGGGGAACACAATGTTAGTTAAAAAATTACCGGGAAACAATTTAAATCGAAGCAATTTTAAGAAAACTTTCACAAAGTTTGTTTATGATTTTATCGCTCGATAAATATGTATTAGAAAGAGTTTGGGAAAATTAGAGTAATTTTTAAAAACTTTTCGACTAAAGCAGTGGCGCGATTTTACAAGGAAAATGTTCGTATTTTGACCATTTTTGTCGAAAATCAGAAAAACATATATATGGAGCATATCTAAATCTGAACCGATTTTCAACCAAATTTGGCAACCATAGCTACGAATGCTTAAATCTACTCCCTGTGGCAGAAATTTCACTAAATCGGAGTGTAAATCGGTGCGAAAGCATATAAATGGAGATAATATCTAAATCTGAACCGCATTTCAAACAAATTTGGCACGCATAGCATACCAATGCTTAATTGTACTCCCTGTGCAAAATTTTCACTTACATCGGAGCAAAAAATTGGTCTTCTGTGGCATATGAGTGTAAATCGCGGCCCGAAAAAATATATATGGAAGCTATATCTAAATCTAACCAATTCAACCAAATTTGGCACGCCATAAGCCCTACAAGCTAATTCTAGCACCCTGTTGCAAAATTTCAATTAAAATCGGAGTAAAAGATTGGCCTCTGTGGTCATATGAGTGTAAATCGGAGCGCGAACCGATATATAGCGGAGCTATATCTAAATCTGAACCGATTTCAATAAAATTTGCCACTACTAATTGTACTCCTAGTTGCAACGATTTTCAAGCCAAATTGGGGTAAAACTCTGGCTTCTGGGACCGTAATAGTTCATATCGGGGCGAAAGATATATATGGGAGCTATATTAAATCTGAACCGATTTCAAGATAAATTTCTGCACCCTTGACTGTAGTAGCTAATTGTCTTCTTCGTGGAAAAAATTTAACCACATCTGGTAAAAAATCTGGCTGGGGCCATATAAGTCCATATCGGCCGAAATATATACTGGGAGCTATATCTATCTGAACACGATTCACTGCCGAAAACCAAAATCAATAGGGATTCTAATTCTTGCAGCCAAAAACACAATACCTTGTGCGCACAATTTGTGAAGTCGATTGAATCTAAAACTGCGACCGTAGACTTTTGATACAAACAATGTGTTTTCACGGGCCAAGCGAACAAACGGACAGAGCGGACATGGCTATATCCACCTCAGGAGCATATTTGCCAAAAGACACCATGTGTCTATCTCGTCTCCCTTCTGGGTGTTGCAAACATATGCACTAACTCTATTAATTACCTGTTCGCACAGTGTGGCGCAGGGTTATAAAAACCTCCCCTCATTGACTTACCAGTAACACACAATGTAACTCATTCTATTATTTTTAAGAGGTGTAACATAGAAATTTTGTTTCCGCTTTTAACATAGCCGATTGAATTTATTTGTACGGTCGTTGAAATGTATACCCAGGTTACTTGGAAAGATGAAATTTCTTTAGGATGGGGAAAGTTTCATAAAAATGTTTAAAGTTAATCCAAAATAAGTATTTTTTTGCAATAAAAAAAAGATAATCATTGCTGTTGAATGTGATCAGTAACAAAGCACTTCTTTAAAAACGGATTTTACTTGTTGTATTTTCTCTTATATGAGTTTTTCTAAACACAGATGTGTTTAATTTTTAAAACTCCGTTAAAAAAAAATAAAGATTTTTAATTTTTTCTTGGATCACTTGCCATTTAGTTTTTGTTTCTGTTGGTTTAAAATTGTCGAATAAGATTTCTAAGTAAATTTCCAAACGTGTAGCAGAATCAATTCACGTTTTCCAGCTAAGTCTTTTTAGTTAGCAATTTGGTCATTAAATGTATATCCCAGGATTAGGCTGGAGAATAGTGTCGTACAAATTTTTAAAGTAAAACTAAAACATAATATTCGTTTTTGCAATAAAAGTTAAGATAATATTTAGCATACATTTAACAGTGCTTTTTGAATTGTGATCAAGGACAATGCTTTTTAATGATGATTTACTAATTGTATTTCTTTTTATATGAGTTTTTCTAAATTATAATTTTCCAAAAACGCAATTTTTTTAACTTTCTAAAACTCAGTTACAGAATAAAGATTTCATTTTTGCTAGACGTCTTGTCAATTATTTTTGTTTCTTTTGCCTTAAAAATGCCTAACTAAATTTCTTACCTGTTACTGAAATAATTTCACGTTCGTGCCTAAGTCTTTGTTGTTAGGCAGAGGCAAAAAATAAGGAAATAATTTCACCTTTTTATTTAATTGCCTTACCTAGTTAATATAGTACTGCAATTAGCTTTAGCAAACTATATAGCAATCTAATTAGGAAGATACACTCCTAAACTGAAATCATTTTGTTACATATCAACGACAAAAGTAGTGACCAGACAAACCGATTAATCAATTCCGATATTTCGAAATTCCACAATATTTACAGTTCACGATGAGGGCATTAGTGAATTTGCCAAAAGATTCCCATGGATAAATCTAGATTTCAACGAGGGGCTATTGTTTGCCCCATGCCTGGAGGAAACAACAACAACATTGGCAGGCAAAAACACATGCATTAAAATTATATTTTCTTTAAAAGTTGTGTTTAGTTTAGTTATAACACGGAGCGAGTTTTTTTTTTGTTTCTTGCAGCCGTTATTTTTTCCCATTTTATAGTAAGAACTTCAATAAATATCATCAAAATTCTGCGAGAGGTGAAATAACAAAAACAACAGCTAACCACAATCATCATTTTTAATCCGCCATCATACTGGAAACTTGTTTCATGACTACGAAAAAGTTAAATTACAACTTTATCACAAAAAACAAAAGATTCCCTATTCCATTGAGAATCTAAAAAATTTACAAACCTACTTGTTAAATGCAATATCAACGACTTGATTTTAGTAGTGGAACGGGTAAATACACAAGGGAGGGGTACACCTTGTATCTATAATGCAGTTCCATTAATAACTTGAAAACAAGTCAAATGTAATTAAAGGGCAATTATTATATATATTTTTTTATTATGAAAGTGTGAATTATACTATAGGATCGGAAATCGACGACACTCAATCTAGATGGCTAAAATTCTTCTAAATGAAAAAACAATATTATATTTATCAAAGCAAACACTTTTATAGAACAAATTGGTGCAAATAATAAAATCAAAACTACCTCCCAAACTGTGCTGTACTGTTCTTAAATTATATAATTAAAGTTTCATTGCACTGGTTCGCAATAATTCCAGAGTGGTGGGATTGTGGTTTTGCTCTCTAATTTTACAACAACCAAAGCTTTAAGTTTGCCTTTGTGCGAATCTCAAAAGGCTCCACCTTGATTGTATAGCAAGATACTTAAATGAGGCTCTCGGGAAAAAACCACACATGGTGTTTGTGTCTCAGACTTGAACTATACTTTGCCGTAAGTCATTGGTTGAAGCGATTTTTCCCAAAATGTAATCTCCTCTCTGTTCTGACTAAACTAAAGTCTATACCGGAAAAGTATTCCAGTATGGTGTAGGAAGTATTATATAACGTTTTTTTTGTATGAGTGTTGTGTATATGTGAAAAATGTTTTATTAAGTATTATATGATAATGTGGCAAATATTATAATGAAATCTGAAAATGCGTTGTGTATCCTAATTAAGAGTGAATGAATTTGCCACTAATTTTTTATCGACAATAGTTTATTCGCCTCCCCATTTGTTAGACGTGGCCAAAAGACTAAAAATCTGTTCAAATAAAATAAATGTTTGAAATATTTCCCTGCATCATACAAAAACGTTTAATAGCAAACACGGCTGCTGTTTCAGCAGAAAAAAACCCGCCTATATTGTTGCAGTTTTTGCTAAAAACAGCAAATAATCTTGCTGAATAAGTTTATAGTTTGCTGAATGTCCCACTGATCGGATATAAAACGTCTTAAAACAATAAGACAATCAGTAGTTTTTGATTATGGCCAATAACATTTCGTAGAAATGTCGGTAATTTTTTCAAATAAGCCAACGGAGGTCGTAAATTTAAATTTCAGTTAATTTTTTTTTTCACTAAGGAGCATTAGAATTTATAAACTAAACTTCTGATGAAAATGTGGCTAGCAGAAAATATTTGCTGCCCGGACCCGTATATATTTCATGTGCAAGCCCACAAAGAAGATTATAGGACCTCAATAAGAGCCTTTACACAAAAAAAATCAGATGCATTTCTTGTCTAATACAATTAAAATTACTGATTAAAATTGTGATGCTAACAACGTAATTCTGTAAATACAATTTACGATCTCTTTCAGCAATGATTTTGTACATTACCAATTCTTTGTTATCTCGATACAAATAAACTAAATTACCTTAAAAAATTTACTTTAACAATCTTATGGTAAAGTCACATAACTACAATATTTTGTGTGTGTATGTTATTCTAGTTGTTATTATAAAAGCGTTGATCGGCGGTTCTTTCACTTGTGTCCACCATGGTTAAGCTGTTAAAATCAATAATATCTCGGGGAGATAATTATGAATACGTTTCCTCAAAAAAAAAAAAACATCTTCCATTCATTCACAGGAATTTTCCAATCTTATCTGCGAAAAAGTAGATCCAGGCTACTCCGCTCAAACCATTAAACCCCTCAAATTTTTAAGATGGAATGGCTTGCGTAAACATAACTCCTTGCTTTCAGAGCGCTCAGATGCGACAAATTTTCCTTTATTGACGTATGGCATCAATGTGGAAATGAACCTCATTAATCACGTATTAATTTTTGCGATAGAATTTCCGACCGTTTTACATTTTTTTTTTCTTAATGTCAAAATATTTATTTGCTGTTGAAACAAAGGTACAATTGACTTCCTTCGTCTATTTCACCAGACAAAAACTGCTAGTTTTTTAACGCAATTTTTTTTACTATTGTGAAATAACAAAAATTTTTTTTGAGTGTACACCA
>PGFW01036903.1:1454-11962 GCA_003123925.1 Haematobia irritans | reverse complement strand
CTGCGGTAAAATTGTTAATAATTCGTTGTAATAACATACAAAAAAAAACTTTAATTTAATTCTTTTTGTGTTTGTATTAGCTGTGGCTGTGATGATTGTGCTTCAATTCTCGCCAGGAGGATTCAATTGCGCGTCATTCACGTTTCTCGCATAAATGCTATCGAGCCTCTGGCTATGTCCCATTTAATTGCCGATTGTCCCTCAAAGGATCCTAATTTTAACTGCATTGAAATTATCATGGAGAATTGGAGGACCGTTGTAAGTTTTTAGAACAGTGGAATTTAAGGTGAGTTTAGAGGCACAATTTCCCAGCCTCTCGAATTGGAAAAAAATTAAAAGTGCTCAATTTAATGAGATTTCAATTCATTTATTTATAGAACGAATACCGAGGGAAATTGCGGCAAAACAGTGGTCAGGATTTTTGCCACCGCTTTATTAGATCATACTCGTACTGTCTTCATGGAATTGGAAATTTTATTAAAGATCACGAGTCCTACCGTCCCAGTTTAGAATAGGCGGATGGTGAAGCGTAGCCATGTTAAATCGTTTAAAATTTAGCTTCATTAATATTAAGAGCAAAAGAAGGTAAGATAAGGAAAACAAGTTGGTTTAATTTATTACGATGGAACAATATTTGACTAAATTTCCATTGAAATTAAATTTTGACAAAATTTCCTATAGGAAATTAAATTTTTTGACAAATTTCTTATAAGAAATTAAATTTAAAGAAATTTTCAATATAGAAATGAAAATTTTGACAAAAATTTCCCATAAGAACTAAAATTTCCGAAAAAATTATTCTAAAAAAATCAAATTTTAGCAATAATTCCCTTACTTAAAATGATACATTTTGTATAAAAATGTTGCTTAACATAAATGAATTAAAAAAAAAATCCTGATAGAAATAAAAATTGATAAAATTTCTATAAGAAATTTAAATTTGAGAAAAATTTATTACAAAAATGAAATTATGACAAAATTTCTCATATAATGCAGATGTTGACAGAAATTTTCTATAGAAAATTTTTGACTTAATAAAATTTTCTTATAGAATGAAAAAGTTGTGTTGACAAAAATTCTTAATATAAGACAAAATTTTGCCGAACATTTCGATAGAAAACTGAAAATTTTTGACAAAATTTCATTAGAAATTAAGTTTTCAGAAATTTTGTATCGAAATTAAATTTCTGAAAATTACGTAATAGAAATGAAGTATTTGCAAAAGATCTCCAAACATAAATTTACATTTTGAGGGAAAATCTTATATACGTAAAATGAAAATTTTGACAAAATTTTCTTTAAAAATAAAATTTTTAAACGAGAATTTCCTATCAAAGTAGAGTTTAAAGAAAGTTTTCTTAATAAAAATGAAAGTTTTAACGGAATTCCTATAAAAATGAAAATTTTGACAAATTCCCTGTAGAAAGGGAAATTTTAGACAAAAATTTTCTATAGAAATTAAATTTTGATCAAAAATTTCCCTATAGAACTGCAATAGATGTTTTGGACTATACTAAATTAATGTTGACTATCATTCAAACTCAATTTTGCATTTTCCATAAAAATTAAATTTTGCCAAAATTTCTTAGAGAAAAGAATATTTTGTCAAAACATTTCCTATAGAAATGAAATTTTTGACAAACATTTCCTACACAATATTAAAATTGTATAGGAAATTTCCTAGAAAGTGACGTTTTGAAAACTTTATAGAAATGAAAAATTTTGAGAATAATTTTTATAGTAATGAAATTATAAACGAAATTTTTAACAAAATTAAAAGTTTGAACTTTTCCTACTATTCCCCAAATTTCCCATCGAAAAGTAAATTTGACAACTTTTTCCTAATAAGAATGTAAATGTTGGACAAATTTTCCTATAGAAAATGAAATTTTTTGCCAAAATTTCCTACAGAAATGAAGTTATGACACTAAATTGTCATATAGAAGAAATTTCTGAGAAGATTTCCAAATGGCAACAAATTTCCACTAATTTAACTATAGCAATAATTTTGACAAAAATGTTTCCAAAGAAATTTGAGAAAATTTTTCTTACTGAAATGATATTTGAGAAAATTTGAGAATTTCCTATAAAATGAAATTTTTGACAAAAATTTCCTATAGTAAATGAAATTTTACAAAAATTTTCTAATAAAGCTGAAATTTTGAGAAACTTCCTATAGAAATGAAATTTTTGAGAAAAATTTTTAATAGTAATGAAATTTGACAAAATTTTTATAAAATTCGAAATTTTGACAAAAATTTTCTACAGAAATGAAATTTTGACAAAATTTCCTATAGAAATGCAATAATATTGACAAATTTTCCTATAGAATTTATGACAGTTATGACGTTTCCTATTTTGAACAAAAAATTGTCATATAGAAAAGAAATTTTGATGAAAGATTTCCTATTAGCAAAGAAATTGTTGGGAAAAATTTCCCAAATAGCAAATTTCCACTTAATTTCATTATAGCAATGGGAATTTTAGTACAAAATGTCCAGAAGAAATTTGTTGAGAAAATTTCTTAACTAAAATGAAATTTTTTGCCTAAAAAAATCCTAAAAGTGAAATTTTTTAGCAAAAAATTTTTGTAACAATAATCTCGGTAAAGAAAATGAATAATTTTTGAAGGAAATTTCTATATAGAAAGTTAAAATTTTGACAAGAATTTTACTGTAGAAATAAAATTCTGACAAAAATTTCTATAGAAATGAATTATTAAAAAAAATTCCCATAACTATAGAAATTTTATTTAATTCATACAAAAACTAATCTAAAAGTTTGAAATATGGAAAATAAATTAGTTTTTATTTTAATTCATACAAAAACCTAACTAAAAGTTTGAACAACTATAATATATAGAAATAACTGTTGAGAAAAATTTTTTATAGCTATAAAAATAAACAATGTTTCAGATAATTTTCTTATAGAAATTTAAATTTGTAGAAAATTTCCTACAGAAATGAAATTTTGGCAAAAAATCCTAAAAAATTGATAAAATTTCCTATAGAAATGAAATTATTAAAAAAAATCGGCCATAACTATAGAAAATGAAATTTTGAAGAAAATTTTCTATAGAAATTAAATTTTTGTAAAAAATTTTAAAAAAATTTGACTAAATTTCTGTAATTGAAATGAAATTTTGACCAAATTTTCCTATAAAAATTTAATAAATTTTTTTAGTCGAAAATTCCTATAAAATGAAACAAAAATGATAAAAATTTTCAAATAGGAGAGAGGTGCGAGTTGACAGAATTTTCGAATAGAGAATGAAAAATCTTTAAAAAATTTTCAATAGAAATAAAAATTTTTTGCACTAATTTCGCTATATAGTAATGAAATTGTTGACAAAATTTCCAATAAAATTAAATTTTTACAAAATTTCCTATAAAATGAAAGTTTTGACAAAATTTCCTATAAAAATTTAAGTTTGAGAAAATTTTCATATAAAAATGTAAAATTTTTTGACAAAATTTTCCTAACCATCATAATGCAATTTTAAGAAAAGTTTCCCTAAAGAAGTGAATTTTGACAAAAATTTCCTATAAAATGAAATTTTGAATGTTTTTTAATTTTCCAATTTATAAAATTTCGTCTTTATTATGCCATGTGTTCAGTCCAATAGTTGTACAAAGTTGGCGAAGATTTTATATAATTCGCTAGTCTTACTAAAATAAGTTAGATTTATTTACAAATAGATTAGAAAATATTATTAAAGGAAAAGTTTAGGGAAAAAACCTTTTATTTGAAAAAAATTTTTGCAAAAAAACCCAAGAAAAATGAATTTTCAAAAAAATTTCTATTATTTTTTAAAATTCAATTAATGTGTAATAATCGGTTTTTCCAGTTTCGTAGCCCATTCGAATGTCCAAGCAACCTTCTGGCCAGCCATCCTGGTATGAGGGTCACCGGAATTTAGGCGTAAAAACATGGCTTTACAAGCTTTAGATATAATCAGAATAGGTAAGAATTGTTTTACATTTAAAAATTTGAACTTCTCTAATTTTTTTTATTTAACCCCACTACAGGTATGATGTTTCCCATATTCTCATTGGCTTATATATTGGCTCCATATTCTAGTGTGGGACAAACTATGAGGAAACCTTTTATAAAATTTATCTGTCATGAGTGCCTGTCATATTGTACATTTTTATGTAAAGTCGTGTGAATATATTTAGAATATACATATCGGTTCATTTTTTAATTTTAATTAATTCTTAACGCTTTTGATAGTTTTAACTTAGTTGGCCTCACAACGTAATTGAAACTTTTAATTGGTGGCTGGTTTTGGACCGATCCGAAAGTATGGGTTTCATCAGGTAGAAAATTACCAACTAAGCGTGGGAGCTAAACCCAACCTTTATTGAAAATGGTTTAATATTGGCCTGGGTTGTGGTAAGTAGAAAAAGCAATTAATTCAAGTCACTTTTTTTAATAGACGCCTATTCCTGGTCTTATTTAAGAAATTTTTCTTCAACTACAGTTAATTGCATAAAATACTAAACATCACACAACTATTTGATAAAATTACTACAAAATAAGGAAATTTTGAAGAAAAGTTTCCTATAGAGACAGAAATTTTCAATGTATATTAAATGTAAATTATATTAATTAATAATTAACAGATTTCACTTAAGTTAATATTAATGTTGAACGTAATTTAAATTAATCAATAATATAACATATAATTTAATAACATTATTTAATCAATAAAACAATAGTTGAAGGGAAATAAATTTAATTTACTTCATGGTCTTATCTAGAATTTTCCTTCTAAAAAATAAAATTAAATAAAATTACATAAATTGAAATAAATTAATTAATTTAAATAACTGATTATGTAATAAATCAAAAAAAATTAAAAATAGCTCTACTCGAAGGCTAACTAAAATTTAGTTATAAAATTGAAAGATATTTAAATTATTTTTAATTCAAAATTTTAGTTAAAATATTATAAAAAAATAAAATGAATTAAAACAAACCAAAATTTTTTAATAGATATAAAATTTTTTAACAAATGGTCGCTATTAAGAATTATGAAATTTTGACAAAATTTCGCTATAGAAATGAAATTTGGACAAAATTACCTATAGAAATGAAAATTTTGACAAAATTTCCTATAGAATGAAAATTTTGACAAAAATTTCCTATAGAAAATGAAATTTTGACAAAATTTCCTATAGAAATTAAATTTTGAAAAAATTTTCTATTGAAATTAAATTTTTTCAAAAGTTCGCTATGGAAATGAATTTTTGATAATAATTTCCTATGGAATTGAAAAATTTTGACAAATTTCCTATAGAAATTGAATTTTAAGAGAAAATTTTATATAGAAGTGAAATTTTTTGACACCCAAATTCCTTATACGAAATGAAATTTTGACCAAATTCCGTATAGAAATGAAAATTTTGAAAAAAATTTTTCTAGTTGAAATTAAAATTTTTTTTACAAAAGTTTCGTAGGGAAATGAAATATTGATAAAATTTCCTATGGAATTGAAATTTTGATAAAATTTCCTATGCGAAAGCTAACTAAAAATTTTAGTTAATAAAATTGAAATATTTTAAATTATTTTTTTAATTCAATAATTTAGTTAAAATATTATAAAAAATAAAATGAATTAAAAAACCAAATTTTTATAGATATAAAATTTTTACAAAATGTCCTATAGATATGAAATTTTGACAAAATTTCCTATAGAAATGAAATTTGGACAAAATTACCTATAGAAATGAAATTTTGACAAAATTTCCTATAGAAATGAAATTTTGACAAAATTTCCTATAAAATGAAATTTTGACAAAAGTTTCCTATAGAAAATGAAAATTTTGACAAAATTTCCTAATAGAAATTAATTTTGAAAAAATTTTTCTATTGAAAAATTAAATTTTTTACAAAGTTCGTAGGGAAATGAAATTTTGATAAAAATTTCCTATGGAATTGAAAATTTTGACAAAATTTCCCTATAGAAATTAATTTTAAGAAGAAAATTTATATAGAAGTTGAAATTTTGACAAAATTTCCTAGTAGAAATGAATTTTGGACAAATATTTCCCTATATGAAATCGAAATTTTTGACAAAATTTTCCTATAGAAATGAATTTTTGAAAAAAAATTTTTACTATTGAAATTAAAATTTTTTACAAAAGTTCGTAGGGAAATGAAAATATTGATAAAATTTCCTATGGAAAATTGATTGAAATTTTGATAAAATTTCCGTATGGAATTGAAATTTGAACAAAATTTCCTATAGAAAATGAATTGTTGACAAAATTTCCCTATAGAAATGAATTTTGACAAAAAAATTTCCTATATGAAATGAAATTTTTGACAAAATTTTGCTATAAAAATGAATTTTTGACAAAATTTCCTAAAATAGAAATAAAATTTTTGACAGCGAAATTCCTATAGAAATATAAATTTGGAAAAAATTTCTTAATAGAAATTGAAATTTGTGTACATAAACTTTTCCCTATAGAAAGAAAATTTTTGGAACAGAAATTTCCTATTGAAATGAAGATGTTGGACAAGAGTAACTTTTGAATGGAAATGAGATTTTTGAAGTAAAGAATTTCCTATGCTAAGTTGAAGATTGACATAATTTTTTCGCGTATATAAATGGAAATTTTGAACAAAATTCCTAATAAGAGAAATGAAAATAATGGTTGACAAACATTTGTGCGCTATAGAAAGTGAAAATTGTGCGAGAAAATTTTCCTAATAGAGAATGAAATTGTTGAGCAAAAGTTGGCCTAATAGAAATGAAATTTTTGAGAAATGTTCGCTATAGAAATGAAATTTTTACCAAAAGAAAGTGGTTCCTTGTAGTGGGAGGAAATGGAAGAGAGTGGGTTGACGAGAGAGATGTTGCCCTAGCTGAGAAGTGAAATTTTGGACGAGAAATTTTCCTAGAGGGAGAATGAAAAATTTTGGACGAAGAGAGGTTGTTTCATATTAGGAAAGTAGAATTGATTTGAGCAAAGGAATTTTGCCTATAGGAAATGAAAAGTAGTGGTTTAAGACAGGAGAAAGTTGGTGGCGCGTGTGTGTGAGAGAAAGTGAAAGGTAGGTTGTTGACAAAATGGGGTGAGTTCCTGGAGTAGGTATGAAATAAAAATGGTTGGTGGGCAGAGTTGTCGCTGATAGAAGATGGAATGGTTGACCATTTCTTATAGAAAAGGGGTAGATATTGTTGAACAAATGTTGGCCGATAGAACATTGAAAGGTTTTTTGGAACGTGAAAATTTCCTGAAATAGGGAAATTGAAATTGTGGCGTATAGGGAATTGGGAAAACTTGTTGGAGCGAAGTAATTTCCCGTAGAATAAGAATGCCAAGGTTATGAGGGAGGATGGGAGAAGTTTTGGACGGAAAAGATTTCCGTATGAAGGATATGGAAAATGAAAGGTTGTTTGAACAAAATTTCGTATAGAAAAAAAATTGAAAAAAAAAAGAAATTTCCTATGGAATTGAAATTCTCTGACGCAAAATTTTCCTATAGAAATGAAATTTTTGACAAAATTTCGTATTAGAAATGAAATTTGACAAAATTTCCTATAGAACTGAAAATTTTCCCTTAATTTAATTCTTTTTTTGTTTGTATTTAGCTGTGGCTGTGATGAATGTGTTCAATCTCGCCAGGAGGATTCATTGCGTCATTCACGTTCTCGCATAAATGCCTATCGAGCTCTGGCTAGTCCCAGTTTAATTGCCTTGTCCTCAAAGGATCCTATTTTAACTGCATTTGAATTATCATGGGAATTGAGACGTTTAAGTTTTTTCATTAGGTAGAGACTTTGAGTTGTGTCTCCTCTCAGCCTTGAAATTCATGTTCTAAAAAATTAACGTGTCAAATTCCCGATGATAAGTTCGAAATGCAGGTTAAAAAAAATAAGGACCTTCGCGAGGACAAGAATTAAATCTGGGATAGCCAGACTCATGGGCATTTATGTGAAACGTGAAGTGGCGATGGAGATCCTTCGCTGCCGAGATTTGACCACATCGATCACAGGCCAGCAGGGCAAATAGCAAAAAAAAGATTAATGTAAAATTTTTTATTTTATTACAATATATAGTAACAGATTTTACCGCAGCATCATGAGGCATGGCTAATACAGCTCCACGACTAACAAGGATTTAGATTATTTCTCAATGTATCTCGATAGCTGCTAATATCAATGGTGTCGTATATCTGGGGTAAATGTTGAAGTTTCTTCAGGTGATGGATTCCCAATCTGTGTAAGGTCTAATTCGAAGTAGTGGTCTGTAAGATGGACGCAGGTGTAAGAACGAGGGTAGGTTTGTCTCCCGGGGACAGTGTTTCTGCTGGTGCTGGGATTGTGAGATGGTCACATGTCAGGGTCAGTACAGCCTCGCAGCGGGCGCATCCGGAACATCTTCGCATAGAATGGTGCGAGAGTGCGCGAAAACATATAATTTATAAAGGCAGTCTCATTGAGTTTTCTTCACTTACTTTATTCAATATAAATATTCCAACCAATTTTTCCACAAATTTATTATTCGGCATAAGTTCTTCCTGCGGCCTGCCGCGAAGACTTATAATAGCTGCTACCGGCCAATGGATTCGCAAACATCATTGAATAAATTGCACTGTGATATTATTTTTTCTGTAACTCATCTCTGGGTACATCCAAGGCAATCTGACATTAAAATCCATATAAATGTGTTGCACAAAGTCACATGGGGATAAAAGCTTTGCCCGAAGACCTGAGCGATAAGCAGAATAAATGTTTTTAAATCGCTTAACACTGATATTTCAAACTCATCTTCACTTTAATTATTAATATTGCACTAATGGCTATCACGTAATCTAATATTTACAATTTAATAAGATTGAAAGGCTTAATAAATAATTAATTAAGTTTTATATTACTATAAAAGTTCAACAAAATTCCCCTTAAAAAACCAATACCACATTCTACACCCATAACAAAAAATATTAAGCGACCAAAAAATACAGATTCTGAGGAATACCAACGCGAGGACTAACCTACACTAGCTGGCGAAATAATTCACATCCATCCACAAACCACTATTCTCTTAGAATAAGCATCCCATAAGGTAGGTTAGGTATAGTGGCAGCCCGATGATTCAGGCTGCACTTAGACTAGTTTCAGTGTCCATGTGATAGCCACCATTGGTACTTCGCTCTTATCATGAGAGTGGCTGCCGATTCCATGTTAGAGCTCAATGACAAGACCTCCTTTTATAGCTGAGTCCGAACGCGTTGCACGATCGCAGTGAAAACCATATAGAAGAAGCTTTGAAACCCCGGAAATAGTCACCGCATTACTGAGGGTGGGAATAATCCACCGCTGAAAACTTTTTGGTGTTCGGTCGAAGCAGGAGATCGAACCCACGGCATTTGTAATGCAAGGCGGGCAATGCTAACCATTGAACCACGGTGCTCCCACCGTGAAGAGAAGTGATGCAGAAGATTAACGCCACCACGGCTTGGGACTGTGGTTCATACTCTCAAGTAATACTTTGTCATCGTGGATGGTAGTGTGGGTCATAACTGTTTGCATACTGAAATCTTCGATGCACTAAAGTTGGGGGTCACCATACAGAGCTTCAGGTCACATTGGTTCCTCAAAACGGGAGGCCTATCTGTATATGATGGCCATCAGCGAGCCGAAGGCAAAGTCCGGTCTTCTCGATAGAACTGCCTACCTTAAAAGTTCATGTAATATGCGGTACGCCTAGAATTGGACCTAAAAACTTCTTAGTTTTTTTGGTTATATATTTTTCCCCCCCCCAAAAATCCTCGCTTATGACCCATAAATTTTTACAAAATTTTTTAGGAACTGGTCGGCTACTACTCAGTCCCTCTCTCCAACAGAGGTCATAATTATAGTATAACGACACGCGAGCAGTCTAAGAAATCAACAATCATCTCATCAACTTACAACAATAAAGGTGGCATTCAGGAATCCGAAGACACATATATAATGTCTTAGAACAAAAGAGCGTTCCTCTAACATATATCGTTGTCAT
Source organism: Haematobia irritans (assembly GCA_003123925.1). Classification (NCBI taxonomy): domain Eukaryota; kingdom Metazoa; phylum Arthropoda; class Insecta; order Diptera; family Muscidae; genus Haematobia; species Haematobia irritans. The sequence continues at coordinate 1,946 of PGFW01036903.1, read as the reverse complement.
TAAAAACTTTTTGATCAAAAATGTATCTTGCCTCGAATCTTTCAGGCCTACAGTTGCACCCAGTTGAGAATTACTGTCGGTCGTTCTTTCCCAAATCCTCCCACCTTGAACTTTTCGGCCTATCAGTTGCTTGATAGGTATTCGTCGTCATCAATTATTCCTTTTGTTAACATAGGATCTTTGTATTACTGTACCCCACTGAGACTATTATCCACGCAATTGCTTCACTGGGTCCTTGCGGTCTTAGTACCCACTAGTTCCGTCTCTTACGGCATTTCGGCCCACAATATGTCTCTGGAATATTTCGGTGACAAACTTTCCCGCACGCGAACAACCGTACATCCTGTTCCCAACAATTTAGTGGTTCTTGGACAAGATTCGGAACAACAAAACTTCCCACACTTCGTACACCTACCTTCCAGAGTACTTCGGAAGCATACTTAACTTTCCTTATTAGTGACACTTCAGTCCTACTGTTGTTCACTCCCTTTT
>PGFW01036902.1:11341-21727 GCA_003123925.1 Haematobia irritans | reverse complement strand
GCTACAAACCCCCTAATTATTTCTTAGAGCCTCTGTCATTCCCTCTCCATAACATTACTGGTATGATTATTTCCCGCAAAATTTAATACGAAGTCGCTTTCCCTTGGCCACATGTCAAAAGCATTTGTTTAATTTATGCAGCATAATTATTTACATTCCACTTTAAATTACTGTCCACACAACATACTCCAATGATGATGGTTCTCAACAACCGCAATAACAAGGCGAAATGAAATTTTCCTCTAAGGGCTAATGGAGGGAGGGGTAGGGGTTGGAGGCCAAAGAAAACACGTTACAACACTTGTGGTTGACCTCAAACTACTGATGATGATCTCCCATATTCCATGCCCTAAACCCCACGCATGACCAATGTTCTGTCCTGTAAAAGCAGCTGCCGTTACAAAACAGCTAGAAAAAAATTTAAATTTAATGTCTGTCACTTGTTTGAAGGATAAACGGCAGGAGTTACATGTCATTCTTGTAAGATTCCTTTATAGAGTGGCAGCTTCTTTTCCCACACCAATCGTAATAGATATAGGGATACTTTTTTTTACAATTACTCCTTTTGTTACCCACCCATATAGCCCGTGTCCCTTGGCAAAAAAAAAAATAAATAAATTCAATTTAAGTTTTTTTTTTCCTTTAGCTTTAATATAAGGCACGTTTTATAAAAATAGGCCTTAAAGTATGCTTTAATGCTCATTCGAAGGTAGTAAAAGAAATCTTTTATATATATTTTTTTTTGAATAGCATATTACATTTGAATTTAATATAATGATATATTTATTTTCGGTTTTTTTTTTTTAATATAGGTGATTTTTTATCTTGCACTCCGAATTAATTCTTTTAATGAATTGTTCCATCACGTCATAATGGGTCAATTCATGAACCAAATTAAGAATATATTTTCTTTAGCTTTTAATCATAAGTGGACATTTTATTAAAAAGCCTTAAAGCTATTGGACTTCTAATGCTCGATGAAGGTAGCTAAAAATAAAAATTATATATTTTTTTTCATTGAATAGCATATACACAGAAAAAATTTGCTTGTTTGTATTCTAAACACACAATTTTTAGTCGTTATTCAAATTAAGTTTTAATTGAAAAACATTCTTTTCCATCTCGAAGAATTAATTAAATATGAACCCCTCTCACACCTCCACTATTAAATATCATAAATTTGATCCATATTAAAATTATATATTTACTCTCACTATTCAATTTCTCCTCTTGATTGATTTTTGCTCTCTGCATTAAAGGATTTTGAATTTAATTAATCTATTATAAATTTTTTTTTTTCCAAATAAATATGGTGTGATTTTTATTTGTTCAATCAATTTTTTTTTTAATCTCGAACATTGTTCTCCGATCAGCAAATGCGCGTAATACCTGAACCAACAATTTAAGATTTATTTCTTAGCTTTATTTATACGGCCAAGTTTTTATAAAAAGCCTTAAAGGTATGCTTTAATGCTCATGAACCGCGTCAGCTCAATCAGAAGATTTACATTTCTCTTGAATTAGCATATACACCACGAAAAACACAGACTTGTGTTTGGCTATTCAATAACTCAAATTCTCTATTTGCAGTCATTAATTGTTTAACTTGAAAACTTTCTTTCCGTCTTCGAAAATCGATATATATGAACATCAATTCCAATTAACAAAATTAATTGACCAATAAAAATGTCCCATTGCTATTATTAATTTCTTCTTGATTGTTTTTTGTTCTGATTATAAAAAGTATCTATCGATTAACTCTACCATTATATAATTTTAATTTTTTTGTTTTTCAAAAATATTCTTGCGGTGATTTTTATTCCTGCATCAATTAACATCTTTAACTTTGAAAATCTTTCCATCACCAAAATCGGTAATATGAACCAAATTAAGATTTATTTTCTTAGCTCATTATATTTAACACTGCGAATATTTTATTAAAAAGCTGTAATTAAAGTGAGTCGCTTTAATTTAACTTTTATATCTTTTCCGGCTTTGCCAAATAAGCACTTCTATTTAACACTACGCAAAAACAATAGCTGTTTGTCATATCAACTACACAAATTCTTCTTATTGTATCAGCTTATTTTTTAATTGACAAACCAAGTCTCTATCATCATCGTAAATAATAAAAACTGAAAACCACCAACTCCAATTTACAAATGATTCGATTCAATTTAAACGAATCGATTCATTTGCTTATATACTCTTAATTTCTCTGATTGATTTTTTTGTCTTCTTTTCTGCGATTAAAATAGGCCATATGTTTTGAATTAATTATATACCTTAATAGTCACTATTTTTTTTTTGTTTCAAAAAATATAATATAAGGTGGATTTTTATCTTGTAATTATCGCAATTATGTTTTAATTGCATACTGGTTTCCCTTCATCGGCTCTTTCCAGCCTCAAATTAACATTTTTGGTTTTCACTCACCTCGCAACTCACACGCCTTACTTCCCTCGAGTGGAGAGAGGTTATCGATCAATAAAAAATTGATTGATTAGATCATTAATTTTCTTGAGACTGATTTTTGTTCTGAGTAAAATATAAACTATTTGACATAATTACTTATAATTGTAATTGTTTTTCAAAAATATTGGTGATGTTTTGTTACAATCATAACATTTTTTTATTTTTTTTATTTTATTAGTATATTATTATACTCTTAATTACAAATAAAACTTTAACAGATTATCAAAATCATATAACTTTTCCTTAGCTTTAATATAAGGAAGATGTTTAAAAAGCCTTAAAGTACTGTCTTTATTACTCAAGAAGTAGTAACAAAGGTTTTTTTTTTCTTAAAGAATAAAAATAAATGGAGTTGTATTTTCAATCACGGAGTCTATCTGATAACAATTCATTTCAAATTTGAAACTTAAAAAAAAATATTTTATTTAAATTATAAAAATTTAATTCATATTAAAAAATAATTTTAATTTTAAGTTATTTTTTACATTCTTAAATATATAAAAATTAAATAAACGAATATGTTTGTTTAATTATTACTTGAACTAACAATATTAAATATTTTTTAAATTAATTTTTTTAAACTTAATAATTTAAATAATAATTTAAATAATTAAAATAAATTTTAACTTGTATACTTTTTTGGGATGATATTCCTTTAGTCTATTTCAAATTTAGCTTAATTCATTCGGATAAAAGCTTATCCCAAATTAAATAAATTCAATTTAAGTTTTTTTTTTCTTTAGCTTTAATTAGGAGGACAGTTTATATAAAACAGCCTTTAAAATGCTATGCTTTAATGCTCATGAAGGTATAATTAGACAATTCTATATACTATATATTTTTTGATAGCATATACATTTTTCTTGAATTAATTAATGATATAATTCTATTTTTTTTTTTTTTAAATATAGGTGATTTTTATTTGCATCAATTAATTTTTAATTGAAATTGTCCCATTCACCAAATGGCTAATATGAACCCAAATTAAGACATTTATAGTTTTCTTTAGCTTTAATATAGGTTAGGTGTAGGTTAGTTATTGGGCAGCCCGGATGTATGGCCTCACTTTAGACTGATTTCAGTCCATTGTGATACCACATTGGTGGAATTTAATATAATAGCTTTTAATAGTAAGGATATTTTATAAAGCCTTAAAGTATGCTTTAATGCTCATGAAGGTAGTAAAAAATAAAATTATATATTTTTTTGAATAATGCATATACACAGTAAAAAATTTGTGTTTGTATTCAAATCACAAATTTTTAGTGTTATCAATTAACGTTTTAATGTGAAATGTAATTCTTTTCCGATCTCGAAAATAATAATATGAACCTCCAACTCCAATTAAAATATAAATTGATCCAATATTAAAATTCATTATTTATACTATAATATTTCTCTTGTTTGATTTTTTGTTCTATTTAAAAGGATTTGAATTAATTAATTATATATTTTTTTTCAAAAATGCATGCGGTGATTTATTTTGTATTCAACTTAATTATTTTTAATTGAATGTTCCATCATCCAAATGGTATAGATACCAAAAAATAAGACTTATCTTAGCATATAAGATATTTAAAAAGCCTAAAGTATGTATATTAAAATTAATTTGATCAGCATACAAAGAAAAAAAGTGTGACAAACAAAATTGATCAATAATTATGAAAAACTCCATCGAAAATAATAAAATGAACTTACCAACCCTCAATATCATAATTGATGATCCTCAATTAAAATTGTTATTTGCGTATTATTAATTCTCTGGCATTGATTTTTGTCTGATTAGGAAAAGTATTTTGGAATTAATTAATTATATATATCTTATTTTTTTCTTGTTACAAAATATAGGTGAATTTTTTTATTTGCATTCAATTAATTTATTGAAATTTTTTTCCATTACCAAATGGTAATATGAACCAAATTAAGATTTATTTTCTTTAGCTGTTAATTATTAAGGAAATCTTTGATATAAAAGCCTAAGTATGCTTTAATGCTCATGAAGGTAGTATACAAATTTATATATTTTTTTGAATGATATACACAAGAAAAAAATTGTGTTCTGGTATTCAAACACAAATTTTATTGTATCAATTTAAGTTTTTAATTGAAAAATTATTGTCCATGCTCGAAAATTAATAATATGAACTCCGAACCTTCCAAATTAAAATATTAAAATTTGATCCAATTTAAAATTATTATTTATCAGTATTAATTTCTCTCTGATTTGATTTTTGTTCTTGATTAAAATAGGATTTGAATTAATTAATTATATTAATTTTGTTTTTTTTAAAAAAATATGGGTGATTTTTTATTTGTATTCAATTAATTATTTTTAATTTGAAATTGTTTCCATCACCAAATGGTTAATATGAACAAATTAGATTTATTTTCTTTAGCTTTAATATTAAGGAAATTTTTATAAAAAGCCTTAAAGTAGTGCTTTATTTTAATTTAATTTTAATTTTTGCTTGAATGAGCATTATACAAAAGGTAAAAAAATCAGTGTTTGTGATTCAAACACCAAATTTTTTTTTATCTGTATCAATTATTTTTAATTTGAAAAAATTGCCTTATTCCATCTCGTAAATAATAAAAAGAACCACCACTCCCAATTACAAAATTCGATTGATCCAATTTAAAATGTTACTTGCCTATTATTAAATTTCCTCTGAGTTGATTTTTTTGTTCTGATTAGAAAATATTTGAATTAATTAATTATATAATTTATTTTTTTTGTTTACAATAATTATAGGTTGATTTTTATTTTGATCAATTATTATTTAATTGAAATTTTTTCTATTAACCAAATGGTTATATGAACCAAATTAAGATTATTTTTCTTTTAGCTTTAATATAAGGAAATTTTATAAAAGCCTTAAAGTATGCTTTTAATCTTAGACGTAGTATAAATTTAATATATTTTTGAAATTGCATTATCACAGAAGAAAAAAAATAGGTCGTTTGTATTCACACACAAATTTTTATGTATCAATTAATGTTTTAATTGAAAAATTCTTTCCATCTCGAAAATAATACATAACCAACATCCAACAGATGTCCAATAAAAAGTTAGCTAAAATTTGAGATTTCTGTTCTATAAGTATTTGATATTAATGATATAATTATTTTTTTTTCAAATTCTGATTTTTGCTCATTAATTTTGATTTGGAATTTTTTTATACCATTGGTAAATGACAAATTAAATTTATTATATTTAATTAAATTTTTTAAAAGTTAATTGTATGCTTATAATGTTCATGAAGGTAGTAATAGAAATTTTATATTATTTTTTTTGGAATAGACGAATACACAAAAAAGATGGTCGTACTGTTTGTATTTCATAAACAAAATTTTTTGATCAATTAATTTTAATTGAAAAATTCTTTCCATCCGGAACAATTAATAATAATGAACCCAACCTCCCAATTAAAAATTATATTGATCCAATTAAAAAATGTCATTGCTACTTATTAATTTCTCTGGATTATTTTTGTTCTTGTTAAAAAGTGATTTAAATAATTAATTATATAATTAATTATTTATGCTTATGCTCAGAAGTAGGATAATATTTAATTTAAAGAATAGGTTGTATCAATAAATTTTTTGCATCAATTAATTTTAATTGAAATAATTCTTTCCCATCAACAAATATAGATAGAACCACCATTACAATATCAATAATTTACTTGCTTAATTCTTGATTTATTTCTGTAAAAGAGTATATTTATTTTATTTTTCATTATTGATTTAGTCATTAATTAAATTGTCATACGAAAGCCAAATTATATTTTTTTACTTTAAAAAGCGTATAAAAAGTTAATTGCTTTACTGCTCCGCAAGGTATAAGAGAAATTTACTATATATATTTTTTTTTGATAAAGCAACACACAGAATTATCAATTAATTTTTAATTGAAAAACAGCTTTCCATCTCGAAATAATAATATGACCTCAACTCACAATTAAAAGATATAATTGCATCCAATTAAAAATATTATTGGTACTATATAATTTCTCTCTGATTGAGTTTTTGTTGATTAAAAAGGATTTGAACTTAATTAATTAAAATCATTTTTTTTTTCAAAAAATATAGGTGACTTTTATTTGCATTCAATTAATTTTTAATTTGAAATTTTTCCATCCATCAATGGGTATATTGAACCATCTATTAAGATTTATTATTCTTTAGCCTTTATATAAGGAATTTTATAAAAAGCCTTAAAGTAGCTTTAATGCTCATGAAGGTATAATATAAATTAATTTTTTGGAATGAGCATTATCACAGAAAAAAAAAAAATTGGTTGTCTGTATTCAATAACAAAATTTATTTGCACAATTAATTTTTAATTGAGAAAATTCTTTCCGTCTCGAAATATATTATGAACCATCAATTCATATTACAAAATTTAATATGATCCAATTACAAAATGTCATTGCTATTATTAATTTCTCTGCATTGTTTTTTTCTGATAAAAAAAGTATACTAGAATTAATTAATTATATAATTTAATTTTTTGTTTTCAAAAACAATATTTTCGTATTTTTATTTGCAATCAATTTAAATTTTTAATTGGGAAAATTGTTTCCATCACCAAATGCGTATATGAACACCGATTGTGATTGTTATTTGCCTCATTAATTTTTAATTGAAATTGCTTTTCATTACCCAAATGGAATATTGAACACCAAACTCCACATTTAAACAAAATATTTGATCAATAAAGTAATTATTGAAAAAAATAATTTTTCTCAGACTGATTTTTGTTTCTGATTAATATAAAATATATTGACACTTAATTATATTAATTGTAATTGTTTTTCAAAAATATTGGTGAGTGTTTTGTACAATACATAACATAACCAAAAACAGAAAAAAAAAATTTAAAACCTTGAAGGTCCTCCTTAAGTAAAAAGACAATTTATTCATATTAACGTTTGATTTTTTTACGAAACTTTCTTTTTAGGGTTATCTTACTGGTATTTTATAATAAAGTAAAAAAAAATATTCATTTCTCAGGCCACACTTAATAAAATCTCAACTCCGGGTATCCGTTTTTTTTGTGAAATATTTTAATCTCCTCGCTTTAAATAGAGACATACACACATAAGATACACCAAAAAAAAATGGTAAACCAAAACTAATAAAAACAAGTAACCGTTTGCTTCAACGTGCACACAAGAAAAAGCGCAGTTTATGTTTCCTGTATATACCCTTTACAGCTTCAAATACCATGTTAAAGTTGGCGGAAGCGAGTGTTTTTCAGATAACCAAGACCACAAACGGTATCCTTTAGTGTATAATTTATAGAACTTAATGAAAATCCATTTATATACTTACATAAGTTATTGAAAAGCTTTTTTTGTGTAAGCTTGTTGGCTAAGGAGGTATTAAATTTCCTAGCATGAAACAATAGATCCGACAAAAAAGCAGTGCCAATGGAAAAACATAATACAGAAAAAGGAACAAGAAGAAAAAGAAAAGAAGAAACCCTGGAATAACAAAGGTATAAGTAGTCAATAATTTATGAGAACGATTAGGTGTGATAGACAATGAGGGAAATGATGAACCACAATAGGAATTGAATTCAATATAACATAGAAAACGCAGCCACCTTTAATGGAAATATAGGGCGAAGAACATAAGTTACAACATTCAGTTATAAAATCGCTCTAAAATTTGAATTCATTGAATCAAAACGTAAATTTGTTGTGTATTATAACCCTTTGCAATGTAATTTTTTCATTTTTCATTCATTTTGCCATACTTTAGGCTTTTAGAATAAATACTATAAATTTTCAAAAGAAACAAAAAAACTATCAATCTTACTCTTCACCTTTCTTTTTTAAAATTATCACTAATCTATATGCCATGCCACTCGATACTCGCGGTTTTGTGTCATATAAATAAAAAAGTAATTATAACAAAAATTATTTGCACATAAATTTTCCCTTTTACTGCCCTACACTCAGGCTGAAGTGTTTAAGTGAAAAAAAATTAAGTTAAAGGTTGTATCACATATATATACAGCAAACAGCATAAATCCTATTTATTAAATAATAGGCTCAGAATGCCGGCTCGCTTCATCTTATAAACATTTACGAACAACAATTCTACATGAACCCCATATGTGAAGGCGAGTGGACGGCAAATTGGCGATGAGGAGGAGTTGACGGTTGGCACTGGAGCTCTATGTAATTTACATACTCAATTGAATTTCACTCGGCACGTCCACCAATGCGTATGGTTTAGGAGAATATACACAGGCGACGCAAGGTTTTTCGACCATTACAAATGAAAATCATTTGCGTACATTTAATCGTGGCGCTAGGTGTGAGTGATATGATTGTTGGGTCTAATAAATTATGCAGCAAGCAATTTATATTTATATGATATCAAAGAAAAAGTGTTTTACATATTTGAATTACTACTAACCCACGTTTGGGAATCCTTTGTAACATTGCCCCTCCGCAACGAACTTTAAAAAAATAACCTTCAGTAATAGTTCTGTTATATGTTCAGTAGTATTATGAAAAGGAATTGGACATATAAGAACAATGGGGAATAGATTTTTTTTTGTGGTGCAAACAACCCAAACCAAGGAAAAAGATACCATCACGAAATTGTTTAAGGGATAAATTGAATTTTTCCATTTTATTGACTTTAGAGCGTTTTGCAGTTTTAGCGAATATGGTTCCATTCACAAATCTTCCCTGTATTCAATGAGACTAAAATTCTATATCGATTGCCAACAGAACTTTCTTTTTTTTTTTATGGAATATTTCCATGGAATGCGTGTAATATCCTCCTGATAATTTTTTTGCGTAAGGCAATCACTTTGTATAAATGTCATGTGTAAGAATACCAAGAAGAAGGGACGAAATAGTTTCTAAAAGAAACACCAGTAACATGCAATTGGATCGAAAAATTTATAAAAGCATTGTAATTTTCCTATTAATTACTTTTTGTAATATATTTTCTAACTACAAAATTCACAATTCATGATGAATAACCAGTAAATGTGACTGGCGTAAATTATAGAAATGATTTAATTGCAAAAGACAAAAATAGTGAAAACTCTGAAATTAGTCTCGCAAGCATTTTCATTTTCTAGAAAATGAAAGATGGTAAAATTTACAAAAAAATTCTAAGAGCTTTATAAAGAAAAGATTTTTAATTTATATTAAAAAATTATGTATTTATTGTATGTTTTTGGAATGTATTTATCAATCGTTGCATACATTTAGGCATGCAAATAAATAAATAATAATTTCTGTTTATTAAACATTACTATTTCCATGCCTAAAGTTTTTGAATTAATTTACAGTTTACTTATTTTATATAAAATCAAAGACTCTTTAATGGGAAAACGGTTCTGACCCGTTTAAAAAAAAATACATAATAAAAATTCGGCAGTAATTTATTTTTATGCTTCTTTGGAAAATGTAGTTTCAACATCAATTCTTTTCATATATTCGGGCGTTGCAAATAAAGTAAGATAATAATTCTTACTATAAATTTAAATTTAACATTTACAAATACAAATTAATACTTGTTTAAATGGGAAACGTTATGGTTCTTGGCGCCAAACATTGGGGCAAATCAGCTGTCACGATATGAATTATAATGTCAGGAAGGCCAAATTTTTAATCGTTAATGCAAGATTTAATTTTGTTCACGAAGGTAGGTTCCAAATAATAAAGATCAGGAACAATCAATTTTACATGGCTTGTCTTAATTTTAAAATAATTTCAGTAAATATTAATGGCGTAAAAAACTTATAGGAAATGATTTAATTGAAAACCGAAAAAAAAATTAAAATCTGCAATTCATCTCAGTGTATTTTATTTCTAGAAAACGTGAAGTGGCTAAAATCTTTACAAAAAAAAAAAAATCCAAGAGCTTGCATAAAGA
>PGFW01036896.1:27321-40528 GCA_003123925.1 Haematobia irritans | reverse complement strand
GATATTCCAATTTGAACAAAAATCTAATTATAAATACTTCAAACATTTTATTAAGATTATTTCAGGCAAATTGGTCTTCTAATTCATTGAAAAGACCTGGACAATAAAAAATATTTAGATAGCCTAAGGCAAAGCAAAATATTCCATAAACTATTCAATAGGGTTGGAAAAAAAATTTTCGAATGTTCTCACATTAAATTTTACCCTTAAGTTCTTGCGTTGAAGCAATTTAACAAAAATTGCGACAGTCTACTTTAGGTATTTTTATAAGTGATAAGTTAATAAAGGAGTTGTATATTTAAAAAGGAATAACAAAGGTGGCCCTATCTTAACACCAATTAAGTGAACCTAAATATTTTATTACTTTTTTTTTATAGATATCCATTTATGTGAAAATAAAAAATCTATAAATTTTCTTTTCAAGCACATGCAATCCAAACTAACAAGTAAGGGGATTTTGTTCCAACCCTGATAAATTTCGACTTTTTGGTTAGCCAACATTATTGAATATACTTTCGTTTTTTTTTGCCTTTAAACAGGACAAAGTTTTGGGTTTGAAATTTGGAGAAACTTGGATTATATGAAAATATTTCCGTTTGATCTTTTTTTTAGGCCATAAACAATTTTAATATTTCACGTGAATCAACAATTTATAATGCCTTAAAATATTTTGAGAGAAATTCTGTGGATTAAATGCAGCTAAAAAAATCATAAAATTTAAGAAATGAGGAAGTCTAATAGTACTTTAAAATAACCCAATAGCCAATTAGGAAATATAATAAAATATGACAAAGATTTGAGAATCTTGTGCCAGAGTTTTGGAAGGGATACATTTTTTCTTAACCCCCCTACTACTTTTAAAACAGCAAAGAGTCCCAGTTAATATGTTGACCACATCGTCACAAAATTCATTCACCAGCCACAATTGTGCGAAATATTTTCACTTTAAAAAATATCCACGAAAAAAAATGTAAAAAATGAAGTTGATCACAAGAATGATCGAGACACTATTCATATTGGTTCTGAAATGAATAATGTCTTTTTGTTTGGGTTAATATTATTTTACAGCGTTCAGTTTTTTCGTTGAATGAATATCCTTTCTTGACTTGTTTGCCTATTGAAATGGTATTGCGCGAGTTCTTTATCCCTGGTTTAGTTACATATTTTCAATTTGTTATATTCATTATGAGAATTTGTAAAAAGTGATCCTCTTTAGGGGTAATTTAAGAAACATTATTTTTTGTATTTTTTTCTGTCAACTGACTATGTGAAATAATAAAACCCATTTCATAACACCGGAAAACTGGCTGTTTAGTTTGTTTGTTTTTTTTTAAGTATGATGACTTTGTAATATTTATGGGTTATTTTTGGAAAGAAATATAAATTAAAAGTATTTTTACAAAAACACGCTTTTCTTATTTTTCCTGCCACAGGAGACTACATATTTTGTTAATTTAAATGCTAAGATAATTAAAGTACGCAATTTTTAAATGAATAAATATGTCCAGAGTGCGAATGGCAGTTTACAGACAGTCTGTAGTTTACAGCTAATAAAAAGTGTTGCAATTCACCTTTAGGCAGAACGGTCCCATAGTGTAAAAGAGGCGATATGAAATGTTCAGGAAATGAAGCCCCTTAAACCCAAATGAAAACAGTGACACAAAATTGGAGGACACTTTCATAAGAATATCTCCTTGATGAAAATGAGGCTGTAACTTAAGTTAGTTAAAAATCGGACCCCCAAATAAAGTTGGCTCATTTTCATTATTGATTTAAAAGATGTCGAACGTGAATCCTAACTGGTGGAAAAAAATATGAGATGCTTAACGTTAAAAACTGGATATGCGTTAGCTCCGAGCTTTGGACTCTGTCCTTTAGGAGATTCTTGGAAACAACAGCATAAGTTCCAAATTGGGGTTCATCATTCCTAGGCCAACTTGTTTCTTTAAGTTAATGCAACACCCAGAAGGAGACGAGATAGACCATGTGTCTTTGGCAAATAATCGCCTCAGGGTCGTCCCTGACTCTATCTAGCTATGTGCGTCTGCTCTGGGAAGAATTTTCTGATCAAAAGTCTATGTCGCAGTTTTGGTCAAATCGACTTTTGCACAAGTATGTGTTTTGGGTCACAATAGAACCCCTATTGATGTTTGGCAAGAGAAACGGTTACAGATTTATATATAGCTTCCATTATATTTTCGCCCAATTTACGCTCATATGACCAACAGAGGACCACAGTTTTCTCTCCATTTACCGTGAACATTTTTGCAAAGGGCGTAGAAATTTACCATTCCTACAAGGCAGGCTGAATTTGTGTTGAAATCGCTTTAATCTTAGGATACTCGTATAGCTCCCCATAAATATATCTTTCGCCCGATATGCACTATATGACCACACAGAGGCCATCAGGTTTACTTCGATTTACGTGAAAATGATTAAAAAAGGGATCAGTTTTTACCATTTCTAACCGTGCTGTCCAAATTTGAGTCAAAATCTGTTCAGATTTAGATATAACTCCCATATAATTGCCTTTTGCTAAGTTTCATTCACAAAAAATGTATAAAATGTTTTGCACAGAGGAGTTCCATTAAAATATTTACAATGTGTGCCAAATCTTAGTCAAAATCGGTTCATATTTTAGACAAAGCCCCATCTAGATGTGCTTCCGATATGGACTAATTGACCAAAATATCCACATTTACTAAATTCGAAAACTTGTAAAACTGTTATATTTATCAATATGTCTCAGTTCGTATGTATCGACCAAAAAATTATGATGAGCAGATTTGCGAATTTTATGCAATGCTTTAGATTTTAATATTTCCCATATTTTTTTTAACTAATATTTAATTACCTCCCGGTCATTAGCCATTTAAATTGGAGTCTAGAGCTTTTGTCTAAAAAAATGTTTTCCAAATCGTTTCTGACTTTATAGATATAGCAAGCAAAAACTTGAAGGATTGAGGATGGGATCGTAGATTTGAGATGGTAATTATAGACGGCCCGCCGACTTTAAATTTCCTTTACTTGTTGACAGTATAAAAACGTAAATTTTTGAAATTAAAAACTTGGGACCGAATCTCTTTGCAATCCAGTTAAAGTTGATATAATTGTGTTCATAAGTGGTTAAAAATAAAAAGTCGCAATTTTATTCGACTCTTTCAAAAGTTATAACAATGTTTTGAATATCGCCAACTTTTCGCCAGAATCGATTCATAGTTGGCTATTTAAATTTTATTGCGTATATGAAAATGTGGTGTCAAAATTTTATTTCTATGTTATTTCGTATTTGTCATTATTTTATTTAATTGATTTCAATTAACTATCTCTCACAAAAAGGAGAACTGTTACTACAATTGGCCTTTGATAGTAGGACCGAACACGAAAATTAAAAAACTTTTAAAAATATTAAATTTATAGAAATTTGTCAAAATTTATTTCTATAGAAAATTTTGTCTAATTATTATCTGTCTTAAGTACAAGTTAATTTTGTCAAAATTTTATATCTATTAAAAATTTTGTCAAATTACTTTTTAGAAATTTTGTCAAATGTTATTTCTATAGAAAGATTTTGCCGAAAATTTTATATTTCTAATTAGAATGCAAATTTTATGTCTAAACAAATTTTCAAAATTTATATTTTTATAGAAAATTTTTCAAATTTTATTTCTTAAAATTTAAAATTTTCTATGAAAATTTTGGTCCAAATATTTTTGTAATTCAAAATTTTATTTTAGAAAATTTTATCAAAATTTTATTTCTATAAAGAATTTTGTCAAAATTTTATTGTGTTAGGAAAAATTTTGTCATTATTATTTTAAATTCCCTATAGAAAGTTGTCGAATTATTTCTAATGGAAGTTGTCAAATTTTTCAGCTTAAAAAGTGTCGATTGTTTTCTAAAGTTGAAAATTTTTATTTCTATAGAAAATTTTGTCAAGAATTTTATTTCTATAGAAAATTTTGTCAATATATTATTTTCTATAGAAAATTTTTCAAAATGTTTTATTTTTATAGAAAGTTTGTCCAACAATTTTATTTCTATAGAGAAAATGTTGTCAAAATTTTGTTCCTAACAATTTTGTCAAAATGTTTATTGTCGATGCAAATTTTATTCTATAGAGAATTATTGTTTATTAAATTTTACTTTTCTATTAAAATTTTTCGTCGAAATTTTATTTCTATTAGAAATTTTTGTCGAAATTTTTATTTGTATAGAAAATTTTGTCAAATTTTATTTTATAGAAAATTTTGTCAAAATTATGTTATTTCTTACCATGAATTATGTATAAAGTTCGAACGTACCTTACGATTTTTAAATTTTAATTCTCTAATAGAAAATTTGTCTAACAGTTTTTATTTCTATAGACAAACTTTTGTCAAAATTTGTTTATTTTCTATTATTGAATATATGTTTGTTCAAATTTTATTCTAAAAAGGTCAAATTTTTGAATTTTGCTCAAAACTTTTCGTATAATTAGTTTCTATAGAAAGATTGTATTAAATTTGAATAGAAAATTTGTCAAAAATTTTATTTTGAAATCAGCAATTTTGTCAAAATTTTATTTCTATGAGAAAAGTTTGTCAAAAATTTTTTTTCTGTAGAAAATTTTGTCAAAAATTTATTTCTATAGAAAATTTTGTCAAAAATTTTTTTCTATAGAAAATGTTGTCAAAAATTTGATCTTCTATAGAAAATTGTGTCAAAATTTATTTCTAATGAAAATTGTTGTCAAAATTTTATTTCATAGAAAATTTTTAGATTTTCTGAAATTTCAAATTTTATTTTCTATAGAAATTTTGTCCAAAATTTTGATTTCTATAGAAAATTTTCAAAATTTATTTCTGTAAGAATGCAAAATTTAGTTTGTATAGAAAAAATTGTCAAAATTTTATTATAATAAAAATGTTTGTCGCACAAGTTTTATTTCTAGAATACATTTTCACTCGAAATTTTATTTCTTGGAAAATTTTTGTTGTAGAAAACTTTGTAATCTTTATTTAGCTAATGTGGCAGGAAATGTTTTTCCAAAAATTTCTATCTTTATAGAAAAATTCTTTGTCACAAATTTTAGCTTCTATAGCAAATTCTGTGCGTAAATCATTAAATTTCCTGAAAAGTATGTAAAAATTTTTGGTCAAAAATATTATTTATAAAATTTTGTCATTGATCTATGAAAATTTTGTCAAGATCTCCTTAATTTTTAATAGAAATATTTTGTCAAATTTTATTTGTATAGACAAACTTGTCAAAATTTTTATTTCTAGTAGAAACATTTGTCCGAGAATTTAATTTCTAAGAAATTTTGTCAAAAATTTTATTTCTATAGAAAAATTTTGTATATTCATAAATTTGAAATTTGTTTCTATAAGAAAATTTTGTCTAAATTATTATTTCTAAAGGAATATTGTGTTAATGACATCTGAGTTGGAGAGAGAATTATTTTGCGAAATCTTACAAAACATCAAATTATTTCTACCAATCTACAAACAGTAGAGAGGTCCTACAAGTTTTGGTAGATTTACCTACAACTGTGGCACGGTGATCTCAACCTCAAAGTGTTGTTTTGTTTTTGGAATATCATTCCATGACATTCCCTCTTAATAAGCTTACACCTTTGGCAGATATTTTACAAAGGCGAATCATATAAGACAATGTAATTTTATTGACAAACATAAAAATAATTTTTTTCTAGTTTTAAAATTCTGTTTTACTTGAAATTGCAATAAAAAAAATCGTTTAACTTTTTATAGCCATTTCTTGCTATTGCCTAAATTCTAAATTTGCACTTTGCATGTTTACAGATCAAAATGAATATTACTTACCATACTAATATGTACTTTAAACTTTTTATTTGGTATAAGTATATTTACATAATGCTATATTAATTTAAAAAGGACTTAAGTCTGAAATAAAATAATTTTTCAAGCAAAAATGTGTTAAATTAAATAAAACTAAAATAAAATCAGATATCCCACCATATAAGGATTTAAATCGTTAGACTTACAATGTAAATATCTTTAACATTGAAGTCTACTATAACATTCTTTGAATCTAAAGGCATGTGAACGTGAAGTCTACGATACTTGGCACATAATAAAATAAAAATTGCATTTACTATTTAACATAATATGTAGCAAATATCGATTAAAGATATATATGGAAGTCTGATATGCCTCCAAATCAGAAGCACAGTTTGGTTTTACAAATATCACAAAGTTTAGTTCTAACATAGAAAACATTACTTTTCTAACATTTCGTAAATAATATATCTAGACATTATTATTACGTTTAAATATATCGCTAGCGATATTATGGAGTTATGTATATATATCGTGGCCATCACTTTTTATGATAGCATACATGAAAAATCTAAATGTTTTCTCGAACTAGCATACTATTGAGTTAAAGTATCGATGGGAATATCTGATGATGAGCTATTTTACCACAGGTTACATGCATGAATTGGTTTATTAAAATTAAATCAATAAAATATAAAATGCTCGTCATAAAACGAAGTAATTAAATTATGTTTTTTTTCAACCTATGATAATTATGTTTTTTTTCACCAATATATGGATGGAAATCTCTTTAAAAAAACTCATTGATATAAATATGCTCACACTATGACCATCTGAACTTGTGTGATCAATTGCTTTAGGAAAGTGTATAAATATTTTAATAACATTTTGAAGCGATTTAAAATATAAAGTTAATTGAGAATTAAATTGTATAAAGGCTAGAACAGTGTGGCGATATGAATGAGTATCAAAGTAAATTGCCTAAATATT
Organism: Haematobia irritans; assembly: GCA_003123925.1. Taxonomy (NCBI): domain Eukaryota; kingdom Metazoa; phylum Arthropoda; class Insecta; order Diptera; family Muscidae; genus Haematobia; species Haematobia irritans. The sequence continues at coordinate 33,737 of PGFW01036896.1, read as the reverse complement.
TTTATTCTTTTTTAACCACACCATTTGAATGAGTGACGGGGGTATCAATAAGTTTGTTTCATTCCGTTTGTAAAACATCGGAAATATCGATTTACCGACTATATTAAAGTATATATATCTTGATCAGGGAGAATTCTAGACGATAATTAACGATGTCCGTCGATTGGTCTGTCTGTAACTCACGCTCAGTCTTCAATAATGAAGCATATTCGTGCTGAAATTTTGCACAAACTCCGTCTGTTTGCTTTCTGCAGCCAGGTCAATGTTCAAGATTGGGCTATATCGGTCCAGTTTTGATATAGTCACCCATATAAAACGACCTCTCGATTTGGGGTCTCTGGGCTTAGAGAAATCGTAGAGTTTTATTATTCCAATTTGCCCTGAAATTTGAAATCGGTAGAAGTATTTTATGGACCATAAAGGAGGTGTGCCCAAAATAATGGTGGATATCGGTCCGTTTTGGTATAGCCCCATATTAGACGAATCTCCCGATTTTAATTCTTGGGCTTAATAGAACCCGCATTTTATTCAAATTATACCTGAAAATTGGAAAATCTAGACGTATTGATAGGACCACAAATTACGTGCCAAAAAATTATTAGTACGCGTCCATATTTTGTTATAGCCCCCCATATAGAAGCCGATTCCCGAATTACTTCTTTTTAGAACTTATAGAAACCGCAGTTTTTATTCAATTGGTACCTGAAATTGGAAAATCTAGAAGTAGTGTAGGATCACAGATACGTAGTGACCAAAAAATTCGTGGTATCGGCCCATTTTTGGTTATGTCCCCACTATAACAAAAACAACCTCCCGATTTAGGTAATTGGGCTTATAGAAATCGTTAGTTTTTATCCAATTTGTCTGAAATTGAGAAATCTAGAGGTATTTTAGGACCATAGACAGAGGAGTGTGCCGAGATGAGTGAGTTAGTCCGTCCGACTATTTTGTATAGCCCCCATATAGACCATTTCCCGATTTCAACTTCTTGGCTTCTAGAATCCGTACTTTATATACAATTTGCCGTATATAAAGTACGGATCTTTATATACAATAATGTCTCCATATAGACCGACTTCACTACTTTGAGGGTGTAGAATAGAGGTGTGCGCGGTGAGGGGAGTTTTCACGCACGCATCACGCACGCCCATCAAAATTCAAAATGTCATTCCGCACGATCACGCAGCCTGTTTTTTGAGAATTGCATCACACTCACGCACGCTCACGAATGAATTCGCTAACATTCACGCACGATACACGGCACAGCCGTTTTTGAATTGCTCACACTCACGCACCCGTCACGAATGAATCGTAACATTCACGCACGATCACGCACGCCCGTTTTGAATGCCTCACACGTCCACGCACCGCGCACGAATGAATTCGGTAACAAGTTCACTGCACGAAGGTTTTTAATTGAGTCACGCTCACTCACGTTCCAACCAAAATCCTGCAAGATAAACACTCCACGATTGCAGAATAGTGACTACCGCACGTCACGACGGAAATATATCAACTCACGCACGTTCACGAACAACAACTTATTCACGCCACACTCACGATTCGAAAAAATATTCACGACCACGTTCACGAACAACGAAAACTACTTCCACCACACTCACGATTCATAAAAAAAAAACTATTGCACGCACGCCTTACGACTGTAAAATGCAACGTCACGCACGTTCAACGATATTATACATTACAAAACAACGAAAAAAATGTAATTCGACTGTGAATGAGTACGAACTTTAATAAAAGCTTACTTCGCTCGTGATTACAAATGAGCTACCCACACAAATCGGCCAAAATATTTGCTAATTTAAAAATCTGAAGTTGAAACTTACTCAATTAAAAACTTAACAGATACAAATACTAATTTTAGATCAAACTCAAAAAATATAAATTCAATTAAAATTTGGATTGTTTTGGCCGAAAACCTTAATTAATTTTTAATTGGGCAATCAATGATTATATTAGTGGTTATTGTTTACTTATTTTATTTTTTATATATATTATATTAATTACATATTTATATTCATTACTATATGAGAATTACTATTTCTTTTTTACATCTAAGCCAAAATTTAATGAACCAATGAAACCAATTATTTCCGAAAATTATTAATTTGTTATTTGGAAGTATGTTTTCATTAAAATGTTAAAATGTCAATCATTATTATTAACCCTTCACCATACTGCTGGTACAGGGTTATAATAAGTTTGTGCATTTATGTACCCAAGAAGGAAAGTCTGTGAAGACCATCGTTTAGAATACCGATGTCTTAAGAATTAAATTCTGAGTCGATTTTAGCGATTCGTCTGCTGTCTGTGGTCGTATTTTTGTGCTTACAAAGTACAGACTCGCAGCTTTTCGTCGATTGTTTACCTAAAAAATTTGGTATAGCGGTCCTGTTTCGGCTCAAAAGACGATTCCCTTAATTGATTTTGGAAAATGGTTCAGATTTCAGATATAGCGTGCCATATAGTATTTTTCACCGATCTGGTGCATAATTGGCGTGATATCAATCCGATGCTTCCTCAAATTCCGTAACATCCGAATATTCTTTATGAGTCTCGAAAAACTTGCCAAATATCAGCCAAATCGGTTCAGATTTAGAATATAGCTCCCATATTATAGGTCGCCCGATTTTACCACTTATTTTCCCACAGAGGCCAATTTTTTGCTCCGATTTATGTTGAAATTTGCATAGAGATAGAATAAATGCATTTTGTAACTATGCGTGACCAACTTTGGTTGAATCGCGTTATCACATTGTAGATATAGCTCCCATATATTAGCTTTCGCCCGATTATGAACTTTATATGGCCCCAGAAGCCAGAGTTTACCCCACTTTGCCTTAACATTTTGCACAAGAAAGAACGTGAATTTCATCGTGAGCCGTGAATGTTTCGTGATGGTGAGTCTTCGGTGAGCGTGAATTTCTCTGTGAGCGTGAATTTTTCGTGAACGTGAATTATTTCTGTGACAGTGGAATGAAGATCAGTGAGTTGTGAATGTTTTCGTGAATGTGGAATTCTCCGTGAACGTAATTTCTTTCCAGTGAGCGTGAATTTTGTCGTGAGCGGTGAAATTTGTTCTGATGTGAATTTTTTCGTGAACCGTGAATTTTTCTGTGAGCGTGATTTTTTGAAAAAAATTTCTCACGCACATTCACGAACGGAATTTAGATGTTCACGCACGACACGCCACGACACATTCTTGTTTCAGTCCCATTCACGGCCACATTCGACGTGATTTGGTCAAAAAATTTCATTCACGAATCACGGTACTCACGCGGTGAAATCACGCGTGTCACGAAAATTTCGTGTCACGCGCACACCCTTTAGTGCTAGAAGGCGCACTGATCATGAAAATTGCTTAAACTCAATGTAAAATTTCCAGATTTTAACTTCTACAGATTTAAGATTCAAATCAGACGCGTTTATTTTATAACACTAGGCAACAAATAACAAACTTTTCTCGTGTGAAATTGTTTCTGCAGTGATTTTTCTTATGATTAATGACCTACTAAACACGAAAATTGATTTATTAAAAAATTTTCGTGTCGATTGTTTTCGAGATGTAAATTTTTTTTAATTTTTTTTTAATTTTTTGAGGATACACCTACAATTTTTGAGCATATCTTTCGTTCTCTTTGACCTTTTTTGATCCTAATATACTCAAATTAAAAAAAAAAAGAAAATTGGCCGTCTACAACTCGTTCACAGGAAAAATTTTCAATCGGGGAAGTAGTTTGGATCGTTAGCGGCTTTTAAAAAAGTACAAAGAAACGGCGTTTTTGTAAGTAAATGTGGCCAAAAAACATATAACAAATTCATATAAAATAAAGGTGATTCTTTTGAGAGTTAGGATTTCATCGCATTAGTTTTGACAGATTCAAGTGGGATTTCAGACATGGTGTGTCAAAGAGAAAGATGCCTCAGTATGCTTTGACATTTCATCATGAATAGGACTTACTAACGAGCAACGCTTGCAAATCATTGAATTTTATTACCAAAATCAGTGTTCGGTTCGAAATGTGTTTCCGCTTTTTTATCGACAATTTTGGTTCAGCGATGAGGCTCATTTCTGGTTGAATGGCTACGTAAATAAGCAAAATTGCCGCATTATGGATGTGAGAGCAACCAGAAGCCGTTCAAGAACTGGCCCATGCATCCCAGAAAAATGCAGCTGTTTGGTGTGTTTGTACGCTAGGCCCTGGAATCATTGACCGTATGTTTTTCCAAAGATGCTGTTGGACGCAACGTTACGGTGAATGGCGATCGCTATCGTCAGATGCTAACAAACTTTTTGTTGCCCAAAAATGGAAGAATAACTTGGTTGACACTGTGGTTTTCAACAAGAATGGCGCTACATGCCAGCACAGCTCACAGAATCTCTATGGCCATTTTGAGGGAAAACTTCGGAGAACAATCATCTCAAGAAATGGACCGGTGAACGTTTGCACCAAGATCATGCGCATTTGACGCCTTTAGACTATTTTTTGTGGGCTACGTCAAGTCTAAAGTCTACAGAAAATAAGCCAAGCAAGCTATATCCAGCGTGTGGAAGACAACATTTCCGAAGAAAATTCGGGCGTATTCCGCCGAAATGCTCGAAAAGTGCCCAAAATTGTGACTTTCGAATGGACCACCTAAAGACGCAGCCGCGGTCAACATTTAAATGGATTAATCTTCAAAAAGTAAATGTCATGGACCAATCTAAGCGTTTCAAATAAAGAACGATGAATGATTTTTGCGCAAATTTTTATGCGGTTTTTTTAAAAAAAAAAGTTATCAAAGCTGCTTAACGAAAATCACGCCTGTTATAAAAAAAAATTTCTACGGCAATTTTGTTTTTTTGCGTGTAGCTGCAATCTTTACAAGAAATTAAGCCAAAAAATTACCAAAACAAAAAATAAAAGTACGCTATTTGTTGTCAAGATTGTGTTAAGTAAGGGCTTAATTCTTGGTAAAGATTTCCGAGCTACATTGTAAAAAAAAACAAAAAATTGCCGTTAGAAATTTTTTTATATTTTATATGAATTGATTATATGGTTTTTTTCACATTATTTACTCTAAAAAACGCCGTTTTTTTTACCTTTTTAAGGCGCTAACATCCAACTACTTACCCGATTTGAAATTTTGCTGAGAATGAGTTGTAACGGCCCAATGTTCTTTAATTTGAGTAGTATTAGATTCAAAAAGGTCAAAAGAACAACGAAAAGATAGGTGCTCCAACAATTTGTAGGTGTACCTCCAAGAAATAAAAAAAAAAATTAAAAAATTATATCTCGAAAAACAATCGACAGAAATTTTTTTAAAAATCATTTCGTGTTTAGTAGGTCATAATGCAATAAGGAAAAAATATGCTAGCAAACAATTACACAAAATGTTGTTGGCTAGTGTAATTTTCTTGCCCACTTACAGAGATGTTAATGATTCCTCTAAAACTCAAAACAAAACTAGTTCTTAATAAATCCAGAAACTGATATAGTCCTCATAGGTGAATCTTTAAAATTATCTCGGAGGTCCCATGTCCTTAACAGCGCTCCTGGAAATTTCAAAGGAAAACCCTAATATCTTGGTTCATGGTGGTGGGTATTTAAGTTCGGCGCCGGCCGAAACTTACTGCGTGTATATACTTGTCATTTTTAAAGCACAAAGTAATGACATTTGCATAACTTTTAGCAGGGATTCCAAGTTGTTAAAAATACAGAAAACATTTTTAACGAACATTTTTCCAATTAAACAAGTAAGTAAAGTAGAAAGTCGGGCGGGCCGACTATATCAACCCTAACCCCACCCTTACTGAATTATGTAAACATAACATTTGTGGGGTAACAATATTGTATATAGGTATGGGAATAATTCCGCAGTTGCATATTTAAGAAAATTAAAGGGTACATGTTATTTCCAATTAAAAAATACTCAATTAAAAATTTAATTGATTCAACAATTTTTTTTAATTGAAACAACCCCAATCACAAAAATTTATAGTATCAATTATTTTTTTAATCATTTCTGGGATTGAAGATATTTCAATAAAAAATTAATTGGATCAAATAATTTTGTGATTGAAAACAAAAAATATTTTTTGTGTGAAGGCGGTATGAAAACGGGGGGCAGGAAAATGAACCCCTAAACCCAAATGAAACAGGGCCACAAATGTGGGGTGACGTTTCATAGTGAATATGAACCCCATGAAAATGTAACTGAAGCATGAGAATCGCCTCCCAAAATAAAGTTGTGGCTCGTATGAGGTAATGATTTAAAAGGCATGTGAACTTCAACCCTAACTGAAGGAAAAATATGAACTTTTAGGGAAAAAATTCGGAAATAACATCAAATCAAATTCGAATAGGCTACCTAAGGACGTTGCACGAAAGCGGTTTTGCGGTATGTGGGCGCAT
>PGFW01036887.1:0-17911 GCA_003123925.1 Haematobia irritans | reverse complement strand
CCGTTCCGTAGTATCTCTTCACTCCCATGAGGTCATAAATGCAGTACTTCTATTACTTTGTTCATTACCCACTTCCTCCCGCGTCTCAACTCTTCAAATGCTTCCTCCACCACTCAGTCCACAGTCCCATTTCTCCGTTCTCATCAAATTGTGCCACAACAGTAACTTTCTTGCTCTTCCCGCTTCCAGTCTCCCGTTCGTCTTTCGCATCGTCACCGAATCACTACTTTGCCTACGCCGTATTGCACAAATCTAAGCCGTTGTTTTTACTTCATTGTGCCTCCTTTCTACATGTCTCTGCCACCCTCTAATTTTACTTTTTTATATTCCGGATCTTTCAGCCGGCACTCAGCGCTTTCCCCTCCTCTGTCCACTAATATCTCATACCTGCGCCTCTTACCTCACTCCCCGTGACTAACGCTCTTCCTTCCTTTTTATTCGCCGAGATACTTTCTAACGGGTCTCCTGCCTCCTCCTGCACTTGACCACTCTTCCTGCTCCATCGTCCGTTGTGTCTGTGTATTTATTATCCTCTTCGCTCGACTCGGCCTTCCTTATCTCATAATCCGTTGACCTTCTTGTCCTTCTTTTATTTATTACCCCATCTGTGTGCGTTTCTACGCTTCCACTCACTCCTAGAAACGACAAAACTCGTCTGCCAACGACCGACCATCTCCTCCTTCAATTCCCTTTCATTTTACTTCTTCTTAAATCCCTTCATTCCTCTTTTCTTCTCTCATTAGTTATTGCTTGTCACTCAACGTCTCTCCACATCACATGCCTACATCTTCTTCTCCTAAATCGGACTTAATGTCCAGACTCTCAATAGTACGGCGCCTATCAAAACCACACCATTAGACTAACCATACATTCCAATATCTCTCTTATTCCCTAACCCCTGCTATGCAAACTACCCATCGTTGCTTCTCACCTTCCATCCACACCTTCAACATCGACACGCATCCCGATCTGTTTTTCACAGATTTTTTTTTGTCTCATCTAGCTGGATACGGCTCCAGCGCTCCTTCCTAGCACCTCCAAAGCGTATATCAATCCACTACACGTTATCTACTCTGAAATAGTATTTCATATAGAAATAATAATTTAAATACTCGTAGCGATCTATATGTCCCGAAACTTCAAAATTTTTCCTCCAATTTCTATAAAAAATTTAACTGATCCCCCAAAATTTTATAATCTATCAAATAGAATTTTCCAATTACTGTAAAATTCATCCAGTTGTACGCAAATATATATAATAATATATTAGTATCACATGGTACAGTTAGGGTAAACAATTTGGTAAAAATTGGATCAATGCCGATACAGGATGTAAATATCAGGGTGTCTCAGTCTAGACTTAATTCAGTCCATTTGTGTGATATATATCGGCGAGACCACTGCGTGAAAAGGCTGAGCTCTCTTGCATTCATGGTCTAGGCTGAGTCCTGCCGCCCCTCTGGCATATATTCACATAGGTTAAGCTCGAAATGTGACCAAGGGTAGCCGTGCCTGTTTCCGATTACTCATGCTTCGAGGTCCGAAGGACCGCGGCGTTAACTTCACATACCATAGCAAGTAGTTTTCCAGCGAGAACATTGGATTACGGTATCGCTTCTACTGCAGTAATGCTTGGTGACCCTCAGATTTTACTGATAGCTGACCGTTTTCACGCATTCTTAACATGAAAGGTGGCTCGTTCACTCCCCTCAAGTCCTAGCGCTTTGGGGTTGTCGAATAACTTGGCGTCTGAAGAACACGCTAGGCAACGCCGTCTCGGAACAATACGCGCTTCTTTTAAAATATTGGAGGTTCCCTTGTCATTTTTGTGATGCCTTACGAGCATGCGTGCGACAGATTCGGGCAGCACGCACTCAGTGAGATTACACGAGAGAGAGCTTCACCATGTGGTATTCACAATGGACTTGAATTAGGTCTAAGTGAGCCTGATACATCGCGGCTGCCACCTTAACCTACCTCAATATTTTCAGTTTCTATAGAAAATTTCGTGGAAGGTTTTATTTCTCTTTTCCGAAAAATTTCCGTTAAATATTATATTATCTAATTAAGAAAACACTCTTTCAAAAGAAATTTCGTTGTGATAGATAAAACTTTTTTGTCGAAAGTTTACTTCCTGTACGGTCAAGAAAACTAACTTGTGCATGCGTATCAGCATTCTGTTTATATAAGCTAGGAACCAAAATTGGTCTTTGACCATTCGATGACATTTTTACTTTTCTCAATAGACGGAATTTTCGCTCCGATAACTTCTTATAATAGTTTATAAAGAAAATTTATTTATTATTCTCGTACTTCTGTAAATTATCTTATTCTTCTTATCTTTTAATGTTTGATTTATTCAACTCTCTATTTCTCTACCTAACTCTTTGTCCTTCTTCTTCGTTTTCTTTTCTACTTTAATTTCCACATTCTTATTAACCTCTTTGCTTTCCTTCGACTCTAATTTCTACTATCTCTCTTCGTCTCCTTCTTCTATCCTATAGAATAAGTAATATTCGACGAAATTTTTCTTCTATTAAATTTAGCAAATTAATAAGAAAAAAATTTATTCTGTCCACTTCGAACATTTTTATTCGGTTTTTAGAGAGTTAAAATTTTATTTGGTTTTCCGTACGAGTAATAGTGTTTATTTTTATTTTTCAGAAAAATGATTATTATTTATTTCCGTTCTATGGACGAATTATAATTTGCCAGTTAATAGAATAATTTAATATATCCTTCTTTTGGACAATATTGCGACGAATATTCCAATTACTTTTATTTATGATGTTTAATAATAGAAATTAATCGCTTGCTTTTGCAGAATTTTCATTTCTATACTGCTCAGAAAACTTTCGACGATTCGAATCATTTTTTGTCCAACATTTTATCTAAATCTTCCTTATTAGGAATATTTAATAGGATGTTCGTACGGAAATTATAAATTTATCTTCTTATATGAAAATTTCGTCGTGAAATTCTCTATATTCTAGAAGAAAATGTAGTAGGCAAATTTTTAAATATATCATATAAAGAAAATTTATCGAAATTTTAAATTTCTATATGAAAGCAAGAAGGAAGCCACCTTGGTGCCAATGGTTTAGCATGCCCGCTTTGCATACACCAAGGTCGTGGGTTCGATTTCCTGCTTCGACCGAACACCAAAAAGTTTTCAGCGGTGGATTATCACTACTCAGTAATGCTGGTGCCACTTTCTGAGGGTTTGCAAAAGCTTCTTCTAAGTGGTTTCACTTGCAATGTGGAACGCCGTTCGACTCAGCTAATAAAAGGAGGTCCCTTGTCATTGAGCTTAACATGGAATCGGGCAGCACTCAGTGAAAAGAGAGAAGTTCACCAATGTGGTATCACAATGGACTGAATAGTCTAAGTGAGCCTGATACATCGGGCTGCCACCTAACCTAACCTAATATTTTATTTCTATAGAAAATTTCGTGGAAAATTTATTTCTTTCGAAAATTTCGTTAAAATTTTATTTCTAAAGAAAAACTTCAAAATTTTTTCTTTTGATAGAAAATTTTGTCGAAATTTTATTTCTAAAGAAAAACTTGTCAACATTTTTTATAGAAAAATTTGTCGAAATTTTATTTTTATAGAAAATTTTGTCGAAATTTTATTTCTATAGAAAATTTCGTCGAAATTTTATTTCTATAGAAAATTTCGTCGAAATTTTATTTCTATAGAAAATTTCGTCGAAATTTTATTTCTATAGAAAATTTCGTCGAAATTTTATTGATTTAGAAAATTTATTGGGTTAGTTTTTTTTCTTCTATGGAAAAATTTGCAGAAATTTTATTTCGTCGAAATTTTAGTTTTATAGAAAATTTCATCGAAATTTTAGTTTTTTAGAAAATTTCGTCGAAATTTTATTTCATTAGAAAATTTCGTCAAAATTTTATTTCTATAGAACATTTTGTCGAAATTTCATTACTACAGAAAATGTCTTTCAAATTGTATTTCTAGAGAAAATGTCTTTCAAATTTCATTTCTATAAAAAATTACGTCGAAATTTTATTTCTATAGAAATTTTGGCAAAATTTTAGATCTACAGAAAATTTAAAAAAAAAATTATTTCTACAGATAGTTGTGGCAATATTTTATTTCTAAAGAAAATTTCGTGGAAATTTTATTTCTTTCGAAAAATTCGTTAAAAAGTTTATTTCTAAAGAAAAACTTCAATTTTATTTCTATAGAAAATTTCGTCGAAATTTTATTTCTAAAGAAAACCTTGTCAACATTTTTTGTTTATAGAAAATATTGTCGAAATTTTATTTCTATAGAAAATTTCGTCGAAATTTTATTTCTATAGAAAATTTCGTCGAAATTTTATTTCTAAAGAAAATGTAGTGGAAATTTTATTTCTATAGAAAATTTTATCGAAATTTTATTTCTATAGAAGGGAGCCACCGTGGTGCAATGGTTAGCATGCCCGCTTTGCATACACAAGGTCGTGGGTTCGATTCCTGCTTCGACCGAACACCAAAAAGTTTTTCAGCGATGGATTATCTCACCTCAGTAATGCTGGTGCCATTTCTGAAGGTTTCAAAGCTTCTCTAAGTGGTTTCACTGCAATGTGGAACGCCGTTCGGACTCGGCTATAAAAAGGAGGTCCCTTGTCATTGAGCTTAACATGGAATCGGGCAGCACTCAGTGATAAGAGAGAAGTTCACCAATGTGGTATCACAATGGACTGAATAGTCTAAGTGAGTCTGATACATCGGTCTGCCACCTAACCTAACCTAACCTAATATTTTATTTCTATAGAAAATTTCGTGGAAAGTTTATTTCTTTCGAAAATTTCGTTAAAATTTTATTTCTAAAGAAAAACTTCAAAATTTTTTCTTTTGATAGAAAATTTTGTCGAAATATTATTTCTTCTATAGAAAATTTCGTCGAAATTTTATTTCTATAGAAAATTTCGTCAAAATTTTATTTTTAAAGAAAAACTTGTCAACATTTTTTTTATAGAAAATTTTATCGAAATTTTATTTCTATAAAAAAATTTGTCGAAATTTTATTTCTATAGAAATTCGTCGAAATTGTATTTCTATAGAAAATTTCGTCGAAATTTTATTTCTATAGAAAATTTCGTCGAAATTTTATTTCTATAGAAAATTTCGTCGAAATTTTATTGCTTTAGAAAATATATTGCGTTAGCTTTTTTCATTTTTTTTTCTTCTGTAGAAAAATTTGCAGAAATTTTATTTCGTCCAAATTTTAGTTTTATAGAAAATGCCATCAAAATTGTAGATTTATAGAAAATTTCGTCGAAATTTTATTTCATTAGAAAATTTCGTCAAAATTTTATTTCTATAGAAAATTTTGTCAACATTTTATTTTTATAGAAAATGTTATTAAAATTTTATTTCTATAAAAAATTTCGTCGAAATTTTATTTCCATAAAAAATTTCGTCGAAATTTTAATTTCATAAAAAATTTCGCCGAAATTGTATTTCTATTTATTTTTATAAAAGTCGAAAATTTGGTGTTCAACTTTTGCATCCCTAATGAAGTCTGCTGTACTGAACAAAGGATGAAAACGTATAGAAGTAGCTCAAATTATTGCCAAAATATTGTTTTGTTTGCAAATTGATTGAGGGGCATGCTGTCAATCGATTAGATTTGTAGATGGAGAAATGTTTGAAAAGTCTTTTGTATTAGAGAACAATTTTAAGATAAATCTGAAGGAGATAAAATTGCTTGGAACAGACTACACAATTGAAAAACAAGACCGTATCACAATGCATGTGAAATCACTTTGAGAAGTTTTAAAATACTCAGAAACAGTCACTAGCATTGCCGAGAGGATAAAAATTACACAGGTACTGGTAACTTCTGAGGTAAGCCGAAAATTCGATTGGCCACCAAACGCAAGCCATCAATGTAATGGTGGAGTCAAAATAATGTCAAGTATTATCGGGAGAGTGTCCTAAAGACAGTATTTAAGTCTTGGTCAGACAACTAGAATGTTTTCTTACTTCCAAAATAAAAAAAAAAACTTTAAACCAAAGGTACAAAATCCTCAAAATAAATCTTAGCACATATTTGAAGCGTTTTTATCTTAAATTTAAAGATTAAATATTTTAGATAATTTAAGGGCGATTTCTTTAAATCAAAAATGAGTTTCTTTACTTTAAGGAAAAATAGCCTTAGTTCAAACACATGCGTCTTCATAGGAGGGACGCAAAATTCAAAAATTTCTGTCCTATATTTAATGAATTTTTTTTCAAGCAAAGATTATAAGCTTTCTTTTAATAAAAATTTAAATCTTTTAGAATGTTGCCCTTGATATTGTGTAAACTGTGTATCCTAAACTTTAAACTTCAATCTTATACCAATATTTTTTTCAGTGGCATATTGACAACTATTCATCCCCTTATGACAACATTTTTATTGACATATATTTCCTCTATAGATATGTTTTTATAGCAACAGCAGCATTATGATATTTTCTTCGAAAGAAAAAGTCATCATTAAAGTCAATTTTGTCAGTTAACAAATGTAAAGTAACAACAATCAGAAATAAAGCAAGATAACAAAAACAAAGAAAAAATCATGTCGCCGACGTGTTACAATAGTGGCGCTTCATTACTGTCGCCATCAGATTTTTCATTTTCATTTTTTTTCATCTCATTTTTCCTCTGCAGTTAGTTGAGTTCGCCCCTTTGCTTCATGTGAGAATACCTCATCGCCGTTTGTCAACGGTCTTGGCGACACTTAGTGTGACTCAATTCATATTGAAATGGTGCACATTTGAAGCTTTTAATGGCGCCTTTTGTGTCTCTTTTTATGTGGCATAAATTGCAAATAATTTTGTAATTATGCATCATTTTGCTGATGCATCTGTGTGTCGTAATCAGTAAAAGAGCATCAACTCCAGCTAGACATAGAATTTCCGAGTGATTTTGATTTGTATACGAAATTTGGATGCAATTTCCATTTTTCAACATAATTTATGGGGGGAAATTTTTACGCGATGGCCTGAATGGAGTTTTGTCAGAATTATGATTTATTTGGAAAATTGGAATTTGTTTTTCTTGAAATCAAAATACATTATTGTTGTATTAAAACTCAATCCTAAAGTAGTTTCGCAAAAAATTATTATATATTAGAGGGCATATACAAATATAACATATTAAATTTTAACCGGATCAGATGAAAGTTGCTCTTCCAAAAGGCTTTGGAAGCCACATCTGGAGATCGGTGTATATGGAGGATGTATACAATTATGGACCGAAATGGACCAATTTTTGCATGAATATTAGTGAGCTTTTACTAAAATCGCATACCCAATTTGAATCTTCATCAGATGAAATTTTCTCTTCAAAGAAGAAGAAGGATCAATATTATTGGATGTTTGTTAGCAATTTAAACTGGATCGGATGAAATTTGCTCTTCAAAGAAGCTTCGAGTCGGTGTATGCGATATGGCCCATTTACAAAAAAAATATTTCTATAGAAAGTTTTGTCAAAAATTTATTTTCATTCAGAATATTTTATCAATATTTTAATTGATAGAAAATTTTGTCCAACAAATTTTATTTCGATATGAAAATTTTTGTCAAATTTGTAGTTTGCTAATACGAAAATTTTTCAAAATTTTTATTTTCAAATAGAAAATTTTTGTAAAATTTATTTCTATTGAAAATTTTTTGTTAAAAAACGAAAATTATTTCTATAGAAAGTTTAATTTCTATAGAAAATTTTGTCCAAACATTTATTTTCAATAGAATATTTTTATCAAAAATTTTTTTTTATATGAAAATTGTCAAAATTTTATTTCCATAGATAATTTGTCAAAAAATTTTATTCTTATTGAAATTTTTGTCAACAATTTATTTCTACAGAAAATTTTGTTAAAAAAAAATATTGTCTATAGAGAAGTTTTGTCAAAAATTTATTTCTATAGAAAAGTTTGTCAAAAATTTATTGTCATAGAATATTTTATCAAATTTTATTTTTATAGAAAATTTTGTCAAGAATTTTATTTCTATATGAAATATCGTTGTCAAATTTTATTTCTATAGAATTTTGTCAAAATTTTTATTTCTTATAGAAAATTTTTGTTAAAAAAATAATTTCTAATGAAAGTTATTTCTATAGAAAATTTGTCAAAATTTTTTTTCAAGAATTTATATTTTATAATATTTTTATTTTTATAAGAAAATTTTGTCAAAAAATTTTATTTCTATAGAAAATTGTGTCAAAAATTTATTTCTATAGAAATTTTTGTCAAAATTTTATTTCTATAGAAAATTTTGTCAAAATTTTATTTCTATAGAAAATTTTGTTACAAAAAAAAAAATATTTTCTAATAAATTTTTGTCAAAAAATTTATTTCTATAGAAAATTTTGTCAAAAATTTATTTTCATAGAATATTTTATCAAATTATCTTTAATTTTATAGAAAATTTTGTCAAATTTATTCTATAGAAAATGTTTGTCAAAAAATTTTTATTCTATAGAAACTTTTGTTCAAAATTTTTTCTATAAGAAATATTTTGTTCAAAAATTATTATTTCTATGACAAATTTTTGGTTAAAAAAAAGATATTTCTATAGAAAGTTTATTCTATGAGAAATTTTGTCAGCAAAATTTATGTTTCATATGAATATTTCATCCATATTTTATATTTTATAAGTAAATTTGTCAAAATTTTATTTCTAATAGAAAATTTAAGTCAAAAAAGTTGTATTTCTATAAGAAATTTTTGTTCAAAATATTTATTTTCTATGAAATTTGTCAAAATTGATTTTCATAAGAAAATTTTTCAAAAATTTATTTTCATAGAATATTTTAATCAAAAATTTTATTTCTTAATAGAAATTTTGTCAAAAAATTTATTTTCTATAGGAAATTTAGTCAAAATTTTTATTTTTATAGAAAAATTTTGTCAAAAATTTATTTCTATAAGAAAATTTAGTCCAAAATTTTTATTTTTTAATAGAAATTTTGTCCAAGAATTTTATTTCTATAGAAATTTTTGACGAAAAATTTTTATTGTTCTACAGAAAATTTAGTCAAATTTTATTTCTAGATAGAAAATTTTGGTAAAAAAAATATTTGTATAGAAGTTTTGTCCAAAAATTATTTCTAATAGGAAAATTTGTCAAAAAATTGTATTTCATAGAATATGTTTATCAAAAATTTTATTCTTCAATAGAATATTTTATCAAAATTTTATTTATTATAGAAAATTTTGTTCAAAATTTATTTCTATAGGAAGAAATTTTGTCCAAAAATTTTATTTCTTAGAAATTTTGTCAAAAATTTTATATTCTATAGAAAAATATTGGCCAAATTTATTTAATATAGAGAAATAATTTGTCAAAATTTTATTTAATATAGAAAATATTGTCCAAAAATTCTATTTCTAATAGAAAATCTTTGTTAAAAAAAATATTTCTAATAGAAAATTTTGTTAAAAAAAATATTTTCTAATAGAAAAATTGTCAAAAATTTATTTCATAGAAAATTTTGTCCAAAAATTTATTTTTACATTAGAAAATTTTGTCTAATTTTATTTTATTGAAAATTTGTCAATAATTTTATTTCTATAGAAAACTTTCTCAAAACTTGTATATCTGTAATAAGTTTGCACATTTTTTCTTCTTTAGAACATTCTTGTAAAACTTGAATTTCTATAGAACATTTTTGGCAATTTCTTTATCAAAATTCCTGCAAAAATTTTATTTCTAAACAAAATTTTTGCAAAAAATTTAATTTTATAGAAAATTCCTCACATTTTATTTTTATAGAAGATTTTGGTTAAAATTTTATTCTATAAAGAAATTATACCTCTTATTTGAGAATCAATCAAATAAGAGTTTTTGAATCAAAAATTGTGGAAGATGCGTTGCCCGATTACGTACGTAAATATTAAAGATCTAAATTTTTTATTTTTAAATAAAAAGCTTAAATATAAATCATAAAAAAATCTGTTTATAGTTATTTTATACAAAGACTGAGTTCATTATGCCTTTTTTTGGATGTAATGCAAATAGTTATGTATTTCATTTTCTGTTGCGTGTATAGTGAAATTAATACTTTTGTATTTAAGCAAAAAAATTAAGTTTGTTTTAATATAATTGTAGCATTAGAAATTTTGACAAATTTTTAAAATAGAAGTGACGAGTAACGACGATTTTTTTTCGGATAAAATGAAAGATTTTTCTTGAAAATTATATTGGCAACCGGGAATGTAGGTATCCTGGGATGGTACCTTTTCACGAAAAACGTAACTTTTTGGACATGAGGGTAATATTAAACTTTCGATTACTCTCTGAAGACTGGCTAGAAATTGGAATGTGTAGTTTTGTTATTGTAACATTTTTAATACTTACGATTAACTTAAATAAAATTGTAGTACATTTGATATGATGTTCACAAAGAAACTTACCTGAAAAAAACAATTGAAAGAAATAAAAATGAATGAAAATGTGGAAAACAATGTCTATAAATATAGTATAAATGGTAAATATTCTGAATAAATAAGATTGAACGGATTAAAATTTCAATTCAAATTAGGTACAAGTACATGCACACCAAAAAAATCGTAGTTCAACTAACGCTCAATTTAATTTGCTTGTAGTTATATTTTATTGTTTACGAATTTTAAGATTTTTAAATTTTCCTTCTTCGCTTTGACGGAGAATCGAAATTTCGACCATACCAGTTAGGTTTAGGTTAGAGTAGGTGGCAACTCCGGTGTAATCAGACTCACTTAGACTATTCAGTGCATTGTGTATACACATTGTGAACTTCTCGTCTTATCATGAGTGCTGCCCGATTCAAATGTTTAAGCTCAATGATAAGGACTTCCCTTTTTTATAGCCGTAGTCCGAAAGCGGCGTTTCACATTGCAGTGAAACCACTTACGAGAAGTTTCTGAAACTCCTCAGAAATGTCACCAGCGTTACTGAGGTGGGCATAATCCACCGCTGAAAAACTTTTTGGTGTTGTCGAAGCAGGAATCGAACCCACCACCAAGGCGGGCATGCTAACCATTGCACCACGGTGGGTCCCAACCATACAGTTTGTTAGCCAAAACACTGGGCTACGTAGCTTTTATTTTCTTCAACAGACAATTATCGTTATAGCCAACAACGTACACACAACGCAGATAGGTCAAACAGTTATATTTTATATAGCCTTGGGCGCCCACAGAAGCTGATGTAAAGCCAACTTTACTTTTAGCAGAAACAATACATTATAGTTGGCCACGGCGTGGAGTAAGGTTAGCATGTGCGCCTTGTATACAAAGGGTGTGGATTTAATCGCCCTGCTTCGAACCAAAAACCAAATATTTTTATACCGTGCGCCACACTGTGGAACAGGGATTAATGAGTTAGTGCATGATGTTGTAACACCCAGAAGGAAGAACGAAGATAGACAACATGGTGTCCTTTGGCAATATGCTCAGGGTGGTTCCCGTGAGTCCCGATATAACCATTCCGTCTGTCCGTCCGTCCGTCTGTCTGTGAACACAATTTGGTGACCGGTGTGGTCGCTAATTTAAAGTCCAATCGCCTTCAAATTTGGGTCATATATTCCTAATTTGGGTCAGAATAGACCTATTTGATTTTGGTAAGAAATCGGTCCAGATTTTAGATATAGCTCCCATATATAATCTTTCCGCCGCGATAAGGAATAATATGGAAACCAGCAGCCAGAATTTTATAACCGATTTTGCAATGAAATTTTGGTAACAAACATAACACTTAGGTCCGTAATAGGTCAAGTGTGCAAAATTTGATTGAAAATCGTTCAAGATTTAGATTATATGCTCCCATATATATCTTTCGCACCGATATGTGACTTATAATGGCCCCAGAAGCCAGATTTTGGACCGAATTTGTTGAAATTTTGCACTAGGAGTACAATTAGTAGTATAGTCAAGTGTAACAAAATTTGATTGAAATCGGTTCCGAATTTAGAATATAGCTTCCCATAATATATCTTTCGCCCGATAATGGACTTATATGGCCCAGAAGCCAGATTTTTGGCCCAATTTGGTTAAATTTTTGCACGGGGAGTAGATTAGAATTGGTAGCTATGCGTGCCAATTTGGTTAAATCGATTCAGATTTTAGATATAGCCCCATATATATCTTTCGCCCGATATGCACTTATATTGGACCCCAGAAGCGCAGAGTGTTATTCCCGATTAACTTGAAATTTTGCACAAGGAGTGACAATTGGTAATTATAGTCATGTGTACCATAATTTGATTGAAAATCGGATTCAAATTTAGATATAGGCCTTTCCATATATATTTTCCACCCGATATGGACTTATAAATGGCCCCAGAAGGCCAGAGTTGTTGGCCCAATTTGTTTGAAATTTGCACTAGAGTACAATTAGTAATATAGCATGTGTGTCAAATTGTGATTAAAATCTGTTTCAGATTTAGATATGCTCCCATTATATATGTTTTTTCTGATTTCCATCAAAAGTGGTCAAAATACCAATAAGTGTTCCCTTGCTAAAAATCGCCACTGCTTAGTCGAAAAGTTGTAAAATACTCTAATTTTCCTAAAACTCTAATACATACATATGAAGCGATAAAATCATAAATAAACTTTGCGAAAAAGTTCCTTAAAATTGCTTCAGATTTAAAAATGTTTTCATATTTTTTTAGCCTAAGAATGGTGTTCCAGCCTAGTGCATAAGCCACTTAAATTTTGAGTCTATAGATTTTGTAAAAGTCTATCAATTCCTGTCCAAATCAGAGTGATGATTTAAATGTATGTATTTGGGACAAATCTTTAATATATAGTCCATCCCAAACACATTTGACGGATGTGAATATGGTATCGAAAATTTAAGATCTATCTGAAAATTTAAGAAGCTTACCAAAACCGGCCCGCCAGACTTTAGACTTTCCTACTTGTTTTTTTTTACAAGAATATTCCAAAAAATGTTCGAAAGATTCGGCAATCGATGTTTCGAAAAACACCATATTAATTCTTTTACTAGTGAATCTTCTTATTAAACGAATTAATGTCAAAGGTCAGCAAACAACAAGTGCTTGAAAACCCGAAATGGACTGTGTCAAAAATTTATATTTTATAACCCTCCACCATAAGATGGGGGGGGGGGGGTATATTAAACTTTGTCATTCCGTTTTAACACAATCGAAATATTGGCTCTAAGGACCCCATAAAGTATATATTAATTCTGGGATCGTAGGTGAACTGCTGAGTCGATCCTAAAGCATGTCCATTCGTCGATCTGTTGAAATCACGCTAAACTTTCGACGAAAGCAAGGTCGGGTGGATTGTGCAAATGGCCATATCGGCCATTTTATGTATAGGCCCCTATATAAACGGGCCTCGTCAGAATTTGACTTGCGAGCCTGCTAAGAGAATAACTAGCATAGTGTTTAGTATATTGGTCCTCTAAACAACCAATAGCAAAAATGGTCCACATCGATCCACAGTTTAATATAAGCCCCGCATAATAAACCGATTCCTCAGATTTGGCCTGTGCCGTAAAAACTCAAGAGAAGAAAATTTCATCCGATCCGGCTTGAAATTCGTAAGCATGGTGTTTTGGTATATGGTTTCTAAGCAACGCATTGCAAAAATTGGTCTACAATCGGTCCATAATTATATATAGCCCCATATAACCCATCCTCAGATTTGACTTTGCGGAGCCTCTAAGAAAGGCAAATTTCATCCGAATCCGGTTGAAAATTTGGTAATGATATTTGGAATATGTCTCTAGCTTTAGTTAGGTGGCAAGCCCGAGATGTATCAGGCTCAATTAAGACTATTCAGTCCATTGTGATACGCACATTGGCGAAGCTTCATCATCTTATCACTGCCCATTCCAATGTTAGCTCATAACAAGGACCTCATTTTTATAAGCCGAGTCCGGAACGGCGTTCCACAATTGGAGTGAAAAACCACTTAGAGAAAAGCCTTTGAAACCTCAGTAATTGCTGGTGACATTTCTGAGGTTTTTCAAAGTCTTCTCTAAGTGTTCAGCTGCAATGTGGAACGCCGTTCGACTCGGATAATAAAATGAGGTCCCTTGTTAATTGAGCTTAACATGAATCGGCAGTGATAAGAGAAGTTCGCCAATGTGGTATCACAATGGACTGAATAGTCTAAGTGAGCCTGATACATTCGGCTGCCACCTAACCTAAAGCTAGAGACCATAATTCCAATATCATGTTACCAAATTCAAATCCGGATCGATGAAATTGCTTCTCTTTAGAGCCGCGCAAGTCCAAATCTGAGGAATGGTTTATATTGGGGGCTTATATATAATTATGGATCGCCCGGATGTAGACAATTTTTTGGCATGGTTGTTAGAAAACCATATACCAACACCATGTACGAAAATTTCAGCCGATTCGATGAAAAATTTTCTTCTCTTTGAGTTAACGCAAGCCAAATCTGAGATCGGTTTATATGGGGGGCTATATATAACTGTGGGATCGATGTGGACGCAAATTTTTGCATGGTTGTTAGAGACCATATACTAACACATATGGTAGTATTCTCCTTAGAGGTTCCGCAAGTCATAATCTGGAGCCCCGTTTATATAGGGCTATTACATAAAATTGGCCGCGATATGGCCGCAATTGCCCAATAACCACCCGCCTGTTTCGTTCGGAAGTTAGCGTGATTTCAACAGAGACGAATGGACATGCTTAAGATCTGACTCACAGTTCACCACACCCAGAATATATAATACTTTATGGGTCTTAGAGCAATAATTTCGATGTGTTAACGGAATGAACAAAAGTTAACATACGCCCCCCCCCCCCATCTTATGGTGGAGGGTATATAAAATAATTTTGACACAGTCCATTTCGGTTTTCAAAGCACTGTTGTTTTGCTGACATTAATTCTTTTAAATAAGAAAGATTCACACGTAAAAGATTAATATGGATTCGAACATACAATGGCCGGAATCTGCCGAACATTTTTGGAATATTTGTAAAAAAAAACACAGTAAGGGGAAAGTCTAAAGTCGTGGCGGGGCCGGCTAGTTTTGGTAGGCTCTAAATTTTCGACTAAGAATCTAAAATTTTCGATACCATATCACATCGTCAAAATGTGTTTGGTGGGCTATATATAAAGATTGTCCAAATACATACATTTAAATACAGCTCGATTTGCAGAAAATTTGATTAGACTTTTACAAAATCTATAAGACCTCAAAAAAAATTTAAGTTGGCTTATGCACTAGGGGGAACACAATTTTAGTAAAAAAAATATGGGAAACATTTTAAATCTGAAGCAATTTAAGGAAACTCGGCAAAAAGTTTATTTATGATTTATCCGCTCGAATATGTATTGTAGTTAGAAGTTTAGGAAAATAGAGTCATTTTAGCAACTTTTTGCGACTAAGCAGTGGGCGATTTAGCAAGGAAAATATTGGTATTTTGACCACTTTGTGAAAATCAGAAAACATATATATGGAGCTATAAGTCTAAATCTGAAACAGATTTTAATCACAATATTTGCACACATGACTATATTACTAATGTACTCCTAGTGCAAAATTTTCAAAACAAATTTGCCAAAAACTCTGGCTTCTGGGGCCATATAAGTCCATATCGGGTGGAAAATATAATATGGAAGCTATATCTTAAATCTGACGCGATTTCAATCAAGTTTGGTAACACATGACTTATATTTAACCAAATTGTACTCCTTGTGCAAAATTTCAAGTTAATCGGGATAAAACTCTGGCTTCTGGGTCCATATAAGTGCATATCGGGCGAAAGATATATATGGGAGCTATATCTAAATCTGAATCGATTTCAACCAAATTTGGCACGCATAGCTACAATTCTAAATCTACTCCCCGTGCAAAAAATTTCACCAATTGGGCCAAAAATCTGGGCTTCTGGGGCCATATAAGTCCGCATATCGGGCGAAAGATAATATATGGGAAAGCTATTATTCTAAATCGGAACGCGATTTCAATCAAATTTTGTACACGTTGACTAATACCTACTAATTGTACTCCTAGTGCAAATTTCAACCAAATCGGCCAAAAATGCTGGCTTCTGGGGCGCCCATATAAGTCCAAATTAATCGGCCGAAAGATATATAATGGAGCTAAATATCTAAATCTGAACGATTTCAATCAAATTTGCACACTTGACTAGTATCGACTAAGTGTTAATGTTGTACAGAAATTTTCATGCAAATCGGTAATAAAATTCTGGCTGCTGGTTCCATATTATCCAATATCGGCGAAAGAAGTATATATGGGAGCTATATCTAAATGCTGAAACCGATTTTCTCCAAAATCAATAGGGTTATTATTCTGACGCGCAAATTAGGAATATATGCCAAATTTTGAAGGCGATTGGACTTAAGATTGGCGACGCTACAACTTTGATCACAAAAAATTTGTTCAACAGACAACGGACGGACGGACAGACGGACATGGTTATATTCGACTCAGGGAACCACCCTGAGCGAATTATTGCAAAGACACCATGTGTCTATCTCGTCTCTTCTGGTGTTACAAACATTATGCACTAACTCATAATACCTGTTCCACAGTGTGGCGCACGGTATAAGAAATATTTGGTTTTTGGTCGAAGCAGGGATTAAATCCACGGACCTTTGTTACAAGGCCGCAGCATCGCTAACCATTACTCCACGGTGGCCACTAAATGTATTTTCTGTAAAGTTAAAAGTTGCTTTACATCAGCTTCGTGGCGCCCAAAGGCTAATAAATAAAACTGTTTGACTATCTGCGTTGTGTGTATCGTTGTTTTGGCTTATAACGATAATTGTCTGTTGAAGAAAAATAAAAGCTACGTAGCCCCAGTGTTTTGGCTAACAAAACTGTATGTTGGGAACCAACCGTGGTGCAAATTGGTTAGCATGCCCGCCTTGGTGGTGGGTTCGATTCCTGCTCGACCCAAACACCAAAAAAGTTTTTACAGGCGGTGGATTATCCCACCTCAGTAAACGCCTGGTGACATTTCTGAGGGTTTTCAAAACTTCTCTAAGTGGTTTTTCGACTGCAAGTGAAACGCCGTTCGGAACTCGCTATAAAGGAGGTCCTTAATCATGAGCTTAACACTTGAATCGGCAAGCACTCAAAGTGATAAGAGAGAAAACGTTCACTCAATGTGGTATCCACAGATGCACTGAAATAGTCTAAAGTGGTCGAATACCACCGGGTGTCCACCTAACCTAACTAACCTAACTGTATGGTTCGAAATTCGATTCTCCGTCAAGCGAAAGAAAATTTAAAAAATCTATAGAAATCGAAACAATAAAATAATAACTACAAGCAAATTAAATTGAGCGTTAGTTGAACTACGATTTTTTGTGTGGCATGTACTTTGTAGCCTAAATTTGAATTGAAATTTTAATCCGTTCCATCTTATTTATTCAGAATATTTACGCAATTTATACTATATTATATAGACATTGTTTTCCACATTTTCATTCATTTATTTCTTTTCAATGTTTTTTCAGTAAGTTTCCTTGTGAACATCATATCCAAATTGTATACAATTTTATTTAAGTTAATCGTAAAGTAATTAAAAATGTTACAATATTACAAACTACACATCGCAATTTCTAGCCATCTTCAGAGAGTTTAATCGAAAGTTTAATATATACCCCGCATGTTCGCAAAAAGTACGTTTCGCTTGAAAGTACCATCCAGCAGGATAGCTACATTCCAGGTCTGCCATAAAATTTCAAGAAAAATCTTCACTTTTATCCGAAAAAATAATCGTCGTAGCCCGTCACTTCTATTAAAAAATCGTCAAAAAATTTCTAGTTTTTTTTTATGTAATTATAATAAAACAACTTAATTTTTTGCTTAATACAAAAAGTATTAATTTCATATAATGGGGAACAGAAAAATGAACATACATAACTATGCATTACATCAAGAGAA
>PGFW01036885.1:0-14669 GCA_003123925.1 Haematobia irritans | reverse complement strand
ACTTTGTCTTTTGAAAAATTGTTGAAGTGAAGTTCTTAATAAATCATAAGTTAATGCACTTTTGTCTTCTTTCGTTTGGAAATGGTAAAAAGGCAGACAATTGGAAAACTTGTGATTACTTTTGGGTCGATAGAAAAGTTAAATTAACTGGCTAAAATTTAAATGAATGTGATCTTAATATTTACAAATGTAATTAAAATTTTATTGAGGCCGTAAAATCCATGACCAAATGTAACTGATCAACAATCAATAATTCCTACTTATGTTCATAATCAAACTTTTTAATTTTGTACCATTTTGACTTTTGTTACAGGACCCAAGCTTGACTTCAATATATTAAATTAGTTTTTTTATACCCACCACCAAATATTAAATTAGTTTTCTATACCCACCACCATATATTAAATTAGTTTCTTATACCCACCACCATACAATGGTGATGGGGGTATAATAATTTGTCATTCCGTGTGTAAAATCACAATCGAAAATATCCGATTTCCGACTAATTAAAGTAATATTCTCTTGAGTCAGGTTAGAAATTCTAAGACGATATAAGCATGTCCGCGTCTGTCTCGTTCTGTCTTGTCTGATTGTAATACACGTACTACAGCCCCTTGATAATGGCGATAATCGTCCTGAAAAATTTTGTCACAACACTCGTCCGCAGATCGCTTGTTGTTTGCAGGCAGGTCAAGTTCCGAAGATGGGCTAATAATCGGTCCAAGTTTTGATACTAGGTCCTCAACAAAACCCGATTTCCCGATTTGGGTTTTTTGGCTTAAAACCGAAGTTTTTAAATCCAATTTGGCCTGCAATTAAAAAATCTAGAGGTATTTTAGGACCATAAAAGAGGTTGTGTCGAAAAATGGTCTGTTATCGTCATTTTTTGATATAAGCCGCCCATATAGACCAATCTCCCGATTAAATCTTCTTGGGCCATCTAGAAAATGTATTTTTCTATCCGAGTTGCCTGAAATTTGAAATCTAAGAAGTATTTCGGGACATAAAAAGGTAGCGCCGAAAAATGGTGAGTTTTGGTATAGCCCCCATTATAACTCGATCTCCCGATTTTGGCATTCTTGGCGTCCTAGAACTGTATTTACTAATCCGATTTCCTGAAATTGGAAATCTACTAGGTATTTGTGGCACCTATAAAAGAGGTGTGTAGAAAGATAGTCCGTATCGGTCCATGGTTTGGTAATACCCCTATAATAGAGTGATCTCTCCCCGATTTTGCTCTTGGGCTTCTAGAACTGTATTTACTATCGCGATTTGCCTTGAAAATTAAGTTAGGTTAGGTTAGGTTACGTGGCAGCCCGATGTATCAGGCTCACTTAGACTATTCAGTCCATTATGATACCACAGTGGTGAACTTGTCTCTTATCATTGAGTGCTGCCCGATTCCATGTTAAACTCAATGACAAAGGACCTCCTTTTTATGCCAGGAGTCCGAACGCGTTCCACATTCCAGTGAAATCACTTAGATAAGCTTTGAACCTGCCCTCAGAAATGTCGACAAGCATTACTGAGGTGGGATAACCACCGCTGAAAAAACTTTTGGTGGTCGGTCCGTGAGCAGAGAATCGAACCCACGCACCTTGTGTATTGCAAGGCGGGCAAGGTAAGCCAATTGCCACCACGGTGGCTTCCCGATTTTGCTCCTTGGATTCTAGAAAACTGTATTTACTATCCGATTGGGCCTGAAATTGAAATCATTAGAGTTATCTTTGGAACCATAAAAAGTGTCCCAAAAATGGTGCCTAATCGGTCCATGGTTTTTGATAATAGCCCCCATATAGACCGATTTCCTGATTTGCTTAATGGGCGTCAGAAAACTTATTTTCCTAAATCGCGATTCCTGAAAGTTGAAAAATCTAGAGGTATTTTAGGACCATCAATAAGGTGTGTCGAAAACGGTCGCGTATCGACCAAATGAATTTGGTATAACCCCATATAGACCGACTCCCGATTTTTGCTTCCTTTGCTTTCTAGAAACTATATTTACTATCCGATGTGCGCTGAAATGGAAATCGAAAGGTATTTTGGGACCCTAAATTGTGTGCCGAAAATTGAGGGTGTAATCGGTCCATTTTTTTGGCGTAACCCATATGAGACCGATCTCTCGATTTTACTGTCTTGGGGCATCTAGAAACTATATTTCTAGACATTTGCTTAAAATTGAAAAATCTATGAGGGTATTTTTAGGATCACAATAATAGGTGTGTTCAAAATAAAGTGCCTATTGTCCTATATTGTTGGTATAGCCCCCATATAATACCAATCCCAGACTTTATTTCTTGAGCTTCTAGAACTTGTAGTTTTTATCAATTTGCCGGAAATTAAGAAAGTCTAAAGACGTATCTTAGGAACCATAAAGAGGTGTGTCGAAAAATGGTCCGTATCGGTCAGTGTTTTGTATGAGCCCGCTAATATAGACTGATCTCCCGATATTATTTTTTTGGGCCTTTTAGAACTCGTGAGTTTCAACCCAATTCGTCCTGAAAGTGAAATTGTAAAGAGGTAATTTGGCGAACATTTAAGAGGTGGTTAAGTATTGGTCCCATGTTTTGGTATAGCCCATATAGACATAAACTTCCGATATATTTATAGGACTTACGTGGAATCTGGCTGACTCACAAATAGGTTCATGCCGAAATATGGGGTGTGTCGACCATGTTTTAGTAATATCCTCCACATAGACCGATCTCCAATTAACTCCTTGGGCTTCTAAAGCCGTAGTTTTTTATCCGATTTGCACAGAAAATGTAAATATAATGGAATTGTTAGACCGTCATAAAATCTGTATCGCATTATTTTACCGGTCCATTTGCAAGGCATCGATGATAGATCGATTTTAACTTCTTGGAGGGTACAACCCAAAGGAAAAAAAATATTTTCCTCGCGCAAATGAAATTTAGACAAACGAAATTCGCCCTTTCTATAAAGTATTTCGTTTAGAAGCAAACTAAATCCGATTTTTGATAAGGCGATTCAACGATTGTTTCTAAAAAATTTGTGTCGAAAGGAAGACTTTGCTTGTCTAAAATTTTTTTTTTCGTTCCTCAGAAAGAAAACACTTCATTTCAGGGTATAGCAGGCCGCACTGTCATTGAAATTGCTTGGAAACGTAAAGTAAAATTCCAGATTTACTACACGTATTTCATTAAAATAATGGCGTAAAAATCTAACAGATTTAAGATTTTTAAATCAAGGCGTTATTTCATCAAGTACAGCGATGTGTTATGATCTCTAAACTTCAAACAAAATTGCTTGTCATAAATCCCAGCAATCTCATCTGGTCTTCAATAGGTAAAATCTTCAAAATTTTTTCTTCGAGAAAGCGTAGTGGTTGAAACTGATTTTCTTGGGAGAAGATTTGTCAATTAAACTCTTAAAATGCATAATATATTATGAAGTAACCCCTACGAACAAAAGAGTTGTTTCAAAGCAAACTATTATTATGTTTTGATTCAATATGGTGTGGGTATTTAAGATTCGGCCCGGCCGAACTTACTGCTGTATCATATTGTTAATTTTTTTCTTTACCTGCCTATATCTTCTCTTTCTATTTTTTGTACTATTTATTTATTCACAAACATTCGATGGCGATGGATTATAATACGTTTGTCATTCTGTTAGTTAACACATCCGAAATATCGATTTTTCTGTTACACAAGGGAGCAATTCTAAGATCAATCTAAATGCGTTCATTTTGCCCTGTCTTCTGTAGAATTACTTCAATAAAACTCGTTTTGGTCTGGTAAGCAGTCAAGTTCGAAGAATAGTTTTTGATCCGCGTACCATTTTTTGATAAGGTCTCATATAAACCGACAACGCGATTCGAATTGAATGATATTTCAAATATTTTATTCCTAACCACGTAGTGGTCAAGGTATAATAAATTTGATCTGCCAAAGAAAGTTGCCTACCAAAGAAATATTCGATTTTAAGACCCATAACAATATATACCGATCAGACTCAGATCACCCTCCTGAGTCGATCTAGCCCTTGTGTCCATCCCTCTGTCACCCCGTCGTCCAGCATTTGTTTGTTCCCAGGATTCCGGTCCACCAATTATTAAGCCGATTTTTGATGATAATTTTGGTATAATGGCGTTTTTTATGGCACAAGGACGAACGCTAATTGAATTTTGGAAAAAAAGTCGGATCAAATTTAATATATCTCCCATATAAGTAATCGCCGAATTCGATATATGGCGTCAGATTGTGCTCATTTAAAGAGCTCAAATAGGCCGCAGGTTTGTCACAAAGTAATCCAATTGACCACCCTTTTAAGTTTTGCTAAAATTTCATCGAAATACGGTTCAGATTTAGAAATAGCTCCCAATAATATATGTTCGCCCCGAATTTGCAAAATTTGCCGCAAATTCTCCTTATTTATAAAACCGATTCTGGCTCACAGTTGCCAAATTCTAATTTAACTGATAGCATTTACGTATGTGCAAAAAAATCATCCGAAATCGGTTTCAGATATAGCTATAGGTCCCCATATATATTGTATCGCCCGAATTTTCGAAAAATTTGCCAAAAACCCTTCTGTATCACACGATCTTACTTACTCAATTATGGCCTAACTCTAATGCTTCTATAGTATCTTGACTTTATTTGCAAAATATCATCCAAATCGTTCAAATTTAGATATAGCTCCCATAAATATATGTTAGCGCCGATTTCAAA
Source organism: Haematobia irritans (assembly GCA_003123925.1). Classification (NCBI taxonomy): domain Eukaryota; kingdom Metazoa; phylum Arthropoda; class Insecta; order Diptera; family Muscidae; genus Haematobia; species Haematobia irritans. The sequence continues at coordinate 9,972 of PGFW01036885.1, read as the reverse complement.
AATTTGCCACCTTATTAACTTTTAATTTTTTACCATAAGTGCCTCATTTCCATTAACTGATTTCTTACTCAAATTTAGCACAAGGTTATCTGTGTAATGTCACAACTTACAAAATATAAATCCAAATCAGCTCCAAATTGTAAAGATATAGCTCCCGTATATATTATCGCCCGTTTTTTAATACCCTCCATCATAGGAATGGGGGATATTGCTCTAAGACCCCATAAAAAGTATATATATATCTCGATCGTGGTGAAAATTCTGAGTCCGATCTAAGCTCTGTCCCGCCGTCCGTCTGTTGAAGACACGCTAATTCCGAACGAAACAAAGCTATTCGACTGAAACTTGGCACAAGTTGCTGTTATCGATGTAGTCGTGACGTTATTGAAAATGGGCCATAATCAGTCCACTTTTACGTATAGCCTTCCATAAAAGGGACCCAGATTGCTTGTGGAGCCTTCTAATAGAAGCATATTGTTCATACCGATCTGGCTGAAATTTGGTACATGGTGTTGTATATGGTTCTCTAACAACGCCATGCAAAAATTGGTCGCAATCGGTCATAATTATATAAGCCCCATATAACCTAATCCCCAGATTTGCTTGCGATCATAAAAGAGAAGCAAATTTCATCCGAGTCCGGCACTGAACATTTGGTAGCTATGTGTTAGTATATGGTCTCGTAACAACCATGCAATAAATTGGTCCACACATCGGTCGCAATATTATATATACCCCATAATAAACCGATCCCCAAGATTTGGCTTGTGGAGCCTCAAAGAGAAGAAAAAATTTTCAATCCGATCCGGCATGAAATAAGGTACATGAATGTGTTGGTATATGGTCGCTAAACAACCATGCAAAAAATTGTCCATATCGGTTCTTAAATTAATATAGCCCCCATATAAACCGATCCCCAGATTTGTTTGTGGAGCCTCTAAGAGAAGCATAATTTCATCCGACCGGCTGAATTCGGTACACGATGTTGTATATGGTCCTCAACAACCATGCAAGAAATAGTTTCCCACATCGTATTATAAAATTATAGATAGCCCCCATATATAACCGATCCCCAGATTTGTCTGTGCGAAGCCCAAAAGAAGCAAATTTATCCCAATCCGGTTGAAACTATGGAACATAGTGTTAGTTATAATGATCTTCTAACAAGCGTGCCAGAATGTCCATGACGGTCCATAAAATTATATAAAGCCCCCATATAAAATGTCATCTCAGATTGACCTCCGGAGCCTCTTGAGAGCAAAATTCATCCGATCCGGTCAAATTAGACCGTGGTTAGTATAATGGTCGCTAACAAACCATACCAAAAATGGTCGCAACACACAAAAATTGGTCCATATCGGTTTCAATAAAATCATGGTTGCCACTAGAACCCAAAAAATAGTCTACCCAAAATTTTATTTCTATTAGAAAATGTTGTCAAAAATTTTATTTCTATAGAAAATTTTGTTAAAATTTTATTTCTAGAGAAAACTTTGTTAAAATGTTTATTCGGTTCATAATAAAATTTTCATCATTGTCAATATTATTTCTATAGAAAATTTTGTTACAAATTTTATTCGGGTTCATAATCATGGTTGCCAACTCGAGCCAAAAATTAATCTACAAAGATTTTATTCTATAGAAAAATTTTGTCAAAAGTTTTATTTCTATAGAAAATTTTTGTGAAAATTTTATTTCTAATAAAAATATTGTTAAAAATTTTATTTCTGTAAGAAAATTTTGTCAAAATTGTATGTCTACTTTGCAAACCTGAATTATATTATCTAAATTGGATTTTTCGCGATCTTTGTGATTTAATATATACCAGCGTATGGACTTACATACATTAGAAGATGGTGTTAGGAGGTTTTAAGATACCTTGCCATCGCAAGTCGTTACCGGCAACTCTAAGTAATGTCGATTGGTGGATGCAGTGTTTAGAAGAAAGTTTCTACAGCAATCCATGATGGAGCGTAACATAAAGCTTCGGTCCTGGCCGAACTTCACGGCCGTATATACTTGTTATAAATTAAACACCCTTTATAAACTTAGCAGCAAAGGTAACCTTCCTGTGGCAGATCAATCAAAACGGGAAAATATCATCAATATCGGTTCAGATTAGATATAGCTCCCATATAATATACATCGGCCGATTTTCCCAAATTTGGCCATAATATTTCATGTTAATTAATTCATTATTTGGCCTGATTTTCTAGAAAAATTTGATTTATTTACCACACAATTGAGCAGATTTTGATCTTTTTAATAATGGACGAAATATTAAATTGATATACTAACTGGTGTAAGGTTCCAGAATCAACTATAGCTCCTAAAATCAAGAACATTGTCTGTTGCAGATTGTGAGTGTTGTTAAATATGAAATGCGGTTTCAATCCCCAACACCTATATCCATTGCTACCCGCCACAAACAATGTTTACTAATTAAGTAGGGTGGTTTGGGTATGGATATGAGTCGACCCACCGCCCACTTTCTACTTTACTCACAGGCTGTTTTTAATAACGCCTCCACCGATAATGGATAGGGGGTATATTAAACTTTGTCATGCCGTTGTAACACAAATCGAAATAATTGCCTCAAAGACCCCATAAAAGTATATATATTCATGGTCGTGGTGAAATTCTGAGTCGATCTATAAGCATGTCCGCTGTCCGTCCGTCTGTTGAATTCAGCGCTAAACCTCCGAACGAAACAAGCTACGACTTGGAAACTATGGGAAAAACCAACAGCGAAAGTAGTTGTTATTGATGTAGGTCAAGATTGTAATTGCAAGTGCCATATCGGTCCAACTTTTACTTATAGCCCCCCATGCAAACGGGACCCTCAGTTTGGCTTTGTCGGAGACCTCTGGTCTCTAACAACCACGTATAGCTTTTTGAAGCTAATATAAGTTCATAATCGGACGAAAGATATATATGGGAGGCTATATGTAATCTGAACCGATTTTAACGCAAATTGCACAAACATACAAATACTATCAACGTACTCTTTGTGCAAAAATGTGTAAGTAAGTCAGGGCAAAAACTCTGGCTTTTGAGGCCATGTAAAGGCATATCGGTGCGAAAGATATGTATGGAGCTATATCTAAAATCTGAACGGGCGATTTTCAACCAAAATTTGACTTATCGATACTATGAAACGTACATCCTTGTGCCAATTGAAACACGTCAGGGCAAAAACTCTGGCATTTGAGCCAATTATAAATTCAGAATCGACGAAAGATATATATAAGGAGCTATATCTAAATCTGAATACACGATTTTAATACAAATTTGGTCATGGCATAAAAAAATACTATTAAACGAACCCGCTTGTGGCAAAAATTTAGAACGAATCAATGCAAAACTCTGGCTTTGGAGGTTATATTAGTTCAAATAGGACGAAAAGATATATATGGGAGCTATATCATAAAATTGAACCGATTTCAATCACATTTATCGCAAAAGCTTTCCGTAAGAATGTCAATTCTAACTTTCTGCTGCAAAATTCGAGGTAAGTCGGTATTAAACGTTTGGCCTCTGTGGTCATTTGAGTGCTTAATCGGACGAAAGATATATATGGGAGCTATAAATTTAACTCTGAACCGATTTGGCCTGATATTTTTGGCCAAGTTCTTACGACACTCTATAAAATATTCGGATGTACGGAATTTGGGGAACATCGGTTGATAAATAAAGCAATTTGATACACGTAATCGGGGATAAATATATATGGCAGGCTATATCTATAATTCTGACCGATTTTTTCCAAAATCAATAGCGATTTGTCTTTGTGTCAAGAAAACCGATACCTATTGCCAAATTGAGGAACGATCGACAAAAACTGCGACATGTACTGTGCTCACCAAAAATACATGAACCTGACAGACAGACGGATCAGAAGACAGGCCGGAACATCGCTAAATCGACCTCAGAATTTAATTTTAAAGACCGAATTCGGTATACTAAACGATTGGGTTCTCAGACTTTTCCTCTTGGCGTTAACTTAACAATGCACAAAAACTTATTATACTCTGTACCACAGTAGTTTGAGGTGAAGGGTCGCAGCAAAAAAAAATTTGGAAGTTCTTTCCAAGCACAAAACTTAAAAGCACTTTCAGAAGAGCACATCCCAAAATGATATTGGTTTATTTAGAACTACTCAGGAAGTTGATTTTAAGTTATTTTTTTTTTTCATAACTTTTAAATGGGTAATTTAATATTTTTTTTTTGTTTTCATAATAGGTTAAAGAAAACAGAGTAAAAAATTCATAAAATGGTACAAATCATTTAATTTTGTCCGAAAAATGGCTAAATCCAATCAAGAAACAGTATAAAACGCGTAGTTCGCCAAGCCCGAAGCTTATGTACCCTCCATCCTGCGTATGCACTTCTAAACACTGCATCCACAATCGAATTACTTAAGTTGCGGTACGCTTCCGATGGCAGGATCTTAAAAAACCATTCTAACAACCATCTTCTAAAATTGTATGTAAGTCCATACTTGTAATATATTAAATCAATAAAAAAAAAAAGATCGATGCCAATACGTATATAATTCATTTGACAAAGTAGACATAAAATTATTTGACAAAAATTCTTCAGAAATAAAATTTATACAAAAATTTCTATAGAAATATAAATTTTCACAAAAATTTCAGAATAGAAATAAACCTTTTGAAAATTTTTCTATAGAAATAAAATCTTCGGTAGATTATTTTTGGCTCGAAAGTGGCAACCATGAGTTATGAGACGGCGAATAAAAAATTTGAACAAAATTTTCTTATAAGAAATAAATTTTGACAATGATGTGAAAATTTTATTATGAACCGAATAAAAATTTTAAACAAAATTGTTCTCTAGAAATAAAATTTGACAAAATTTTCTTAATAAAATATTTGGTAGACTATTTTTGCATCTAGGTGGCAACCTGTATGACCGTATGGACCGTTTGTGTGATTGGCCAATTTTTGTATGTGTGTTAGCGACCAATATACAACACCACGTTCCTAATTTGAACCGCGATATCGGAAAGTCGAATCTTGCTCCTCCAAGAGGCTCCGGAAGTCTAAATCTGGAGAACGTTTTAAATATGGGGCTTATATAATAATTATGACGCGATTATGGACCATGGTTAAAGATCATATACTAGATTCCAAACCAACCGATTGGATGAAAATATGCTTCTCTTGGAAACTTCGCAAAAGCCGAAATCTGGGGATCGTTTAATATGGGGGCTATATACTATATTATGAACCGAATGTGGCCAAATTTTACATGGGTTGCTTGGACCATATACCAAATATCCATGTACTAAATTTCAGACGGATTCCGGATGAAAATTTGCTTCTCTTTGAGGCTCCAGAACCCAAAATCTGGAGAGTCAGTTTATATGGCGCTATATATAATTAATGGACCATGTGGAAATTTTAGTTAGAGAACCTATACAACACCATAATACGAAATTCAGCCGGTATTCGGATGCCAATTTGCTTACTCTTGAGCTTCGCAAGCGCAAATCTGGAGAATCGTTATATGGGGTCTATATATAATTATGGACCGATGTGGACCAATTTTTGCATGACTGCTAGAGACGCTATATACCAACACCATGTACCAAAATTCAGCCGGATCGGATGAAAATATGCTCTCTTAGAGGCTCCACAAGCCAAATCTTGGGATCGGTTTATATGGGGCTAATATATATTAAGGACCCGATATGGACCAATTTTTGGCATTGTGGTTTGTTAGAGACAATATACCAACGATCATGTACCAAATTTCAGCTCGGAGTCGGATGAAATTGTTCTTCTCTTGAGGCTCCACAACCAAATCTGGAGATCGTGTAAATATGGGGGTATAAAGTAAAAGTGGACCGATATGGCCTGCATTTGCAATACATTTGAGCAGCTAACATCAATAAACAACTACTCGTGCCAATTTCAAGTCGATAAGCTTGTTTCGTTCGGGAGGTTAGCGGAATTCAACAGAACCGGACGGGAACGAGCGGACATGCTTAGATCGACCAGAATTTCACCAACGACCCAGAATATATAGACTTATGGGGTCCTTAGAGCATATAATTCGATCGTGTTACAAACGAATGATCAAAGTTAATATACCCCCATCCTGATGATGGATGGTATAAAAATTGTACTTTTTTGAAAATATTTGAGGTTAAAACGTTTCCCGACAAGCGTTAGGTTTAAGGTTAGGTTTAGTTAAATGGCAAGCCCGAATTAAGATTCAGTGCTCACTTAGAACCTATTCAGTCCATTGTGATACCACAATTAACTAAAAGTACCATATTACATATGGGCACTTCTAGTTTAAGCCGCTGAACCTTCTTGATTAAATTTTTCTTTGTTGAAACCAACACAGATTGTTCGCAAAAATATTAGCAGACTGCTTAAGTTAACGTTTTCCAGAATCCGCCAGTAATCTGAAGCTATAATCTCTCTAAATGCTTGGCGCTTTACACAAAATGCAGAGACACCTATCACACAAGAGGTGTTTTAATTGAATTCTTTTTTCCTCTCCGCATCATGACAGCTCATACAGATAGTCATTATACTTCGGCGCGAATAGTTTTTGCAAAATCATCCTAATCAGGCATCAGGAAGCGACCCGTTATAGCAGAATCAGGAGATGATACATGAGTCTCGAGAACATTAGGCATATCTATGTGGCTGTTTAAGTTGAAATGGGGCCGATATTGCTTGTTGTCGTTACAAACCCTTGCAATTCTCCCATCGATACATTTGCCATCATAAACAGCCTTCTCACGCAAAGCATGAGGCTTGCAAAGGTAGGCTAAGGGGCATACCAACAAATTCTAGTTCCCCTGGAATATGTAAGGTAGTCCCTATGCCTTGCCAACTCATCCGCTTCGCAGTTCCCCGGAAATCGTTCCTAGGCCAGCACCCAATATTAGTGAATATTGTACTGCTCAGTTCCATCTCATTGAGAGAATTTGCCGGCAATCGATAGCCGTTTCGAGTTGAGGAACACAGAGTCCAAGGATTTTTATTGCAGGTTGACTGTCTGAGTTAATATATTAATTGCCCAACATTTTTTGGAAACATTACTTCTCAGCAAATTCGCGCATCACCCGTCTCTTAATTGCTAATATTTCAGCACTGAAAAACACTACAGTGATTAGGTATCTTTTCGCTATTTGAAGTTCCATATCATTAGAATATACTACCGAAACCCACTTTGTCCATCATTTGGAGCCCATCAAGTGTAGAAAAATCTATTAAAAAAATATTCTTTTATCCCCGGGTATGATGTGCACTCACGCCTCACTGTTGGGTGATAGAGTCTCAAACTTTTTGTCGAAAAGTGGGACTCGCCAAAGTGTAGATCCACTACGTAGGCACATCTGACATTTATTTTGAGGACAGAACTGTGAACCGTAACCTTTTTCCGACACAGCGATAGTTTCGCGGCAATCGCGCACAGCCGTTGTTGCAGCTGACTGTTTTGGCCAAACAATGCCTAAAAGCAATAGATGTATCATGACATTAAAGGGAATTTGTTCCTGTCTTGCTGAATGCGCCTGAAAATACACAAACACGCCATACCAACTTATTAATCTAAACCAGTCGTTTTCTGAAGTGTCGCGCACCAGACTACCAACATCCATATAGCATTATAGGTCTAACCACTGCCGTGTAAATAGCCATGCACAATTTTTGGTTTTATCCCACTTTTTCCTATTGCCCTATTTTGCACGAGTACAAAGCTACAGTGCCTCCTCGCCCATTTCTTCAAAATATAAGCTATAAAGTTCAGCTTCCTGTCCAAAATAACGCCAAGGTATTTTGCACATCACAAAGGGAATTTCACCGCTCTGAAAATAATAATCTCTGATTGTGGATGGAATTTTCCCCTGACTGCCAGAGCATACATACATTGCCGTATGGGCCACTCACTTTTTAAATCCTTTCTTTTTCTAGAGTAACTAAGAAGGCTAATTATAGCAACATTCCAAAAGAAGAGGTGATAGAACTCCTCCTTGGGGAAGTGCCTCTGGTTCACGATACTTTGTTATGTTTGCTTGTCGTAGTGTGGCTTGAAAGTACGTCTCTTCAATTGCAGTTTCGTCTAACAACCTGAGTATTACATTGGATCAACATTCAGAGTTTGTCAAGTCACATTTAATATCGAGGCATCAGGATGGACATTATTGAACGCCCCTTCGATGTCTAGAAACGCCACGATTTGTATTCTTTGACAAGATAGTGAGCTTTCAATAAAGCTGACTATTCATGTAGTGCGGTCTCAGTAGAATCCTGCCTTCGAGTCATCGCATGCTAGTCGTTTCGAGAAACAAAACTTGAATCGATGCTATTCTAAGATAAATATCTATCATCTCTCCCACCAGAAGTCTTTTTATTAGTAGGAATGAGGATAAGCTGAGTTGGTCGGAAATCCTTCGCCCTCTGAGTGAGAGGCTTTTCCCGCTTAGAGTATGAAAAGACGACTATTGTTTCCCTCCGACTTTTCCATGGGATAATATATAAGAGTTGATACATCCCTTTATATATCACTAGACACCAGGGGAATAATTTTGTCAGTTACAGCTTGTAACTCCGCCGGAGTAATTCCAAATCAGTCGCAGGGATTTGAATGGTCGCAAAAGCTTATTTAAGCGCCAAATCTTATTCTGAGTTTTCCGAATACAATGGTCCCTCTGACAGGAAAGACGTACCGCTGAGCACTGTGCACCGCAACAGTGTGTCAACCGTGCGATTTCCCAGGAAAATGTGTGTCCAATAGTACCTCCAGCGTCTCCCACGGACGTGTCCAATTGCCCTCCCGATGTTTTTTAATGAAACCTGGAGCGAGTTGTGGATCTAAGAACCTTCCGTAGTCCGGAACCTCGACGAATATTCTCAATACTGCTGCAGTTAAGCATAATCCAAGAGTTATGCTGAGGCCATTCCTCAAGTTCTCGCTGTGTATCCATCTGGGATCAGATTCTTCTTGGTATAGCGTCCCAGTCCTCAGGGCTCCAGGTGGACTTTGGCTTGTTTGAAGAGCTTCCCTGCAGGATTTCCTCATGATTACTTAATTCCGTAGACCACCATGGTGGTCGATGTTTCCCCCCCCTTGCTTCCTCTAGGGCATGCAGCTTTCAGTGAAATGTTGAAGGCCTAGTAATCGCTCCACTGCAATTCGATATCTGCACATTTCTGCTATATTTGTCTCTGTTAGTTCCGGTATCATCATATTTGAATCGATTTCCCTATAACCTATTCCAATCAGCTTTCCAAGCATTTGGGCGGAAAATATGATCTTGGTGATATGAAACATCTCAAAATTTGAATGAATGTAAAGCGATGATCTGAGAAGCTGTGTTCACTTAAAAACGCTGCCACTACAGATATCATATTCGATTAAAGTCTTTTGCGAGGCCAAGGTGAAGTCCAAAACCTCTTGCCTGTTTTTAGTGAACAAAGGTTGGACAATCTCCCTTGTTGCAAACTACCAGATTGTTACGACCAAAATAAACTCTATTAGCGACTCTCCCCTTGCATTAGTATCACTTACTGGTCCCCATATACTATGATGTGCATTTCGCATCTGCATCAACCATAATGAGTTTCGTCTATTTGTTTTCACGCGTGACTGGAGCCCCACTACAGGTCTTAAGCGGCAATATGGAGGCATCTCCCTCTAAGTCAATGTCCCAGTAGACCCGAAGATACCCCTCAAATTTGCATTGGGGCTATTTCATATAAACTGGCAACAAAGACAGGTCCCTTGTAATTGCACCCCATTGAGTGGAAGAAAACAAGTTGAGCGTCAGTTTTATAGCAATTATAACAGGCTCGTATTTTACATCATTTACCAACTATAGACTTTCTGCACATAGTTTAAAAACCCCGGAGTAACATAATCATTACATATCCTTTGTTTTCTATAAATATATGTTCTTGAAATAAGAACTACTGTCTATGTCCTCGC
>PGFW01036883.1:0-11063 GCA_003123925.1 Haematobia irritans | reverse complement strand
CTGGACAGATATAGATTAAGGAACATGGTTAATAGAGCCATTGAAAAGAAAACGCCAGATACAATATCTACACGCCTGGACTGTACATGTTTCGGTTCGGGCGAATGAACCTTTCCACAGCTTTTAGTATAGATCTGGCTGGGAGAGATAACTCAATTTTGGGCCCTTTATGCTAACTCCTTATGGAGAAAACATTTGGGAAAATTTCTCTTACAAATTGAATCATCTTTTCTCCCATTATATTAAAGTTTGAATTAAATCAATTAAAAAATTAATTGAAATGAAATGCCCAATTAAAACTGTGATTTATACTTATTATTTTCGTGATTGAAGATATTTCAATAAAAATAATTGGATCAATTAATTTGGTGATTGAATCAGAATTTTTTTGTTTGATAATCAATTTTCTAATCAAGCTAAAAACAATAAGAATCAGATTTTTCTGTGTGCACTGAAAAATAAGTTTTTTTCTATAGACAAACGACAATTTCTTTCACGCTAAAAAATTCTTTTTAAAAAATATTCTCTTATTTTTTATTGAATAAAATAAGTTTTATTACCTTTCAGGGGACTGTGGACGGACCGTCGTGGTATTGTTTTTTACATATGTGCGCCTGTCGCAGTAAAAATGAACCACTACATGGATTGACTTGGTTATCTATTGACAACGAAGATATATATATTTTGATATATCGAATTTACACAAGTATTATGTAATATGTTTACCAAAAATTATTTATTTCTAAATAAATTAGTGTAGTAATATCACAACTTCCAGATACATTTTTATTACAATTTATATTACACCCAGACAAAAGGGGCTCTAATGGCAACTGAACTTTATTTTAGTTCATGAAGATTACTTGATTTTAGTTAAATTTTGCACAATATGAGTAAATGTTCCTTATTTGAATAATTTTTTGTTAAATTTAATGACGTGAACTAAAAATAAGAAAAAAAAGTTGTATACAAATATTTTTAATAATTTTACTAAAAACCAAAATTTCATATTTTCCTAAAATGTCAGAAGTTTGCTTAAATTGAGTTCATAAGTCTCTCAAATGAGTAAATTTTACTAAAATTGTACCTGTCTGCGCTAAAGACATTTTAACAATTTTTAAATGCCATTTTTTCTTCCAACATATGAAATTTTCTTAAACAACAAAAAATAAAATAATATTTTTTAAAAATTTTTTCTTCAATGACAAAAGTTTAACATTATTTGATATATAGTGCAATTAGAAAACTCATTTTAGTTTAAATATTTCAAAATAATTACCAATTTTCTTCCACGGGATGTCAATGGTTGGTGAGATAGCAAATGTCATTTTTTTTTTTTTATGTCCATTACTATTGATGTCCTATTATAGTCTATACACTATGATTAAATCTTGCGAACGATAAAACGTAATCGCAAGATTTTGATTTAAGATGGTAAATTTATTTCGCCGAGGAGAGAAAAAACGGGAGGTAGAAAAAATAACAATATTTTTTCATTTAACAAGCAACATTTATGTTTCTCGAACAGTATTAGATACATCGACTAAGGTGAAGGGGTGGATATAGCCTAATTGTATATGGGAACGGATGTTGAACTGTGAAATAACCTAATTTACTGCATATCAAACGTCAATATTAGTTATTCTAGATTACACTGTATCATTTTTCCTTATGAATTCATGAATCAAACTTCGTCATCTTTTATCAATTGACTTATCTCATTGATGAAAAATCCTTCTATTTATTATATGGACTCCAAGTGAATGTTCCATTTCGATTATCCAAACAATATGAGCAGAAAGTGGATCCATACTAGAATGATTCTATCTGCTTAACAGTAGGATAAACTCGTTTACGTCTCTAATTTTGTAAGAAGGTGATTTCCCATCTTCAAGTGATGAGGAAAGTTTCTCTTATACTCTTGTAACGTGAGTTAGATCCGAAATAATGTTCTCAGCGTACAATTTTGTGCGACATTTGAGCTCGCAAAACATAGAGTAGATCCAGATAGAGTCGATAGAATGTGTGAATTATTGCTCCTCGAAAAAAACCTATTTCACTGCTCGGCAAATTGTATTACCATTGCTCACTAGGGCACAGATTTTATTAGGGACTTGGCGGCCATATTGAGTCCGTGTATGTGTGCTTGGTTAACCTAATAAATGAGGCGCGTCAGGACCACGTGTATTCTGTATATATATGGTGTTAGCTCCGCATGGATACGTTAGGATTATAATAACAATAGCCATCTTTTAAGGCAGTCCACTATGAATTTTGGGAAGGATTTATGTGGAATATTGAAAGAACAGCGAACACCTGTTAAATGATTGGTTGTTATTCTCTGTTCTGGGTGCCTCTACTTCTGAACACATGACATTAACGAACATTTATCAAAACACAACAGGACACTTTTTTGCGCTTAACGATAGTTACGTTTTTCGTAAAAATGCCTGTGCATAGTCGGAAATTCTTCAGTAATAGACTGATTATTCAATTACACAGTCGCCTTAGTTACATAGTGGATACTCTTCGACAACCTTTGGATTTTTATCATTGGATGTTTTGGAAAGTAGAGCAGATAATGTGGTAACGCGACGATCAGAGCCATGTCTACTAAGCTCTTAACTTTCTCCATAAGGTCATAGATTAGGATGGATATTTTAACGTAATTAACGTAAGCTATATAAGTAAAACCTCCATATTTATCCTCAGGGCCGGGTCAATCAATTGATATTTTGGTATCGCATCGTGGTTATGAAAGGTCTGTGCTGCCAAGCCGTATGGATACAATGCTGAGCACCAAATATTCATTTGGCCCGATCATCAAATAGTGATTCGTTTACATATTCTACAATTGCGTTATGTGATTATGAAACACAATTACATAGATTGACATATTATAGATATTAGTAAAACTATCCACTATTTTCCTACAATTCAACTTGTTTCGTTATAAAAAAGAATATTTTTTGTGTTTTATATTCAATGATTATTTAATCAACATGTATCGTGCCGTGTCGCAGCATATTTTATCATCGGTACGCTTTGATCGATTGAATGGTAGACTCAAACAAATTAAACCCGAATTATTCGTTGTCATTAATTGGCTTTGTTTATTATTGTTTCTATTAACAGCCTAATATAGTTAAACGCCGTACTACAACCTTGTATATTAAATTAAGTAAACAATCTTAATATGATAACTCTCCAAAGCTATTTGTCTCTAACATAGCCCTTTATCAATCTTTGCAATGATATTTAGTTCGATTCTATCCTTTTGGTGTTATTCTGCAACAATATTCCGACTGTTCCATTCTTATTCGTGACATAATGCAGATATTCATACAACTATTTTTCGAAGTAATATGCGATACGTGCTCGCTCTGTGGGGTAATCCCAATTAGGCTATGCTAGCCGATTATATAACACCGCTCCTCATTGTTCTTTTAATTTGGATATTATCCCTTTAAACGATTTGAGAAAATAAGCATTGTAGTCTGTAGGTTATTAAATCCTTTATATAGCGTATATTTGTATAGTCGAGCAGCTTGAACGATTGTCCTATTTGTCAATGCTATACTGGTCCATTTAAGAATCTATTCGTACGCTTCAATGATTCCCTATTGTTGTCAGGTGTCATAAGATGTGTGTAACTATAGTTGTATACCGTTTCTCAGAAAAGGTGAAAACGTACGCTCCTCTACAACATAAATTAATAGAGAATCATGTTCAACCTCACGTAATATTTCCAAAACCAATAATCTGATACCGATGTTACCACAACATCTCTAGTAATATCATAACACGTCCAAACTGACATTAGTTATGATATGTACGCGATATCGATCGTCTCGTTTTAGTATCAACTATTCATTCTTGTGGAAATATCAACAATTAGGATAAATTAATTCTTTACGCGCTTAAAAACACGTGCAGGAAATACCATGATAGGAGTGTTAATCATTAGACATCGACGTAGGTCGCTCGTAGGGTCGATAAACCTTGGTGTTGTGTGCAAGGATTAGAATAATTTGTGTCGGGTGTCTTTTCTTGGAATCTCGCGTGCTGATTGAACTGTGTATAACTAGTTACACGCATTGTACAAATGTTATTGTAATTTCTCGTATCGCGATGAGCCAACCACAAGCATGATTTTTTAGAACCATGATACCAGACATTCTGATTCGATGATGACTACAATCTATTACAATATCCATTCGCTTACACATACCCAACTAAATTGGATTTACCTGGTTGTTTTTTGGTGTATATAACAAATTTATATTTAAAAGGCGGGATCTAATCAATCCATATAAAGAGTATTATAGAAGTAGCGCTTTTGCCGCTCTCTCAGAAAATACGCAGCCTCTAGCAGACCACACTCTTTGCTATTATAATTGTCTTGATTATGTTGTGAGGTGGGTGTGATATTTCGTGTATAGACATCTTCGTGATATCTTGAAGACTATATATACTCGATAAGAAACATCACTATAACTCTTTATTCAATAGTATCGTTTCATTCTAGGAAAGTTATCTATAGTTTTACATATAAAGAAAAATAGTGTCTAATGTATCCAAAAACTCAATATTGAGGTAAATGTATGGATATCATGTCTAAACAGATTTGCTGGCATCTTTTCATATTTGTTCGTACATACGGTGTCTCTTATTCAACTTACATGTATGCATGTTGTACATATCATATTCGTGCAAGATACTATCGTTTTCTATTCGAGTAATTTCGTTTGTTAGAAGACGCGCTCCAATTGATTACTCAGTATTGTTAATAAAAAATTGCTCGATTCTTGTACTCTTGTCTCTCTAGAAAAAGTGGTTTATTTTTTTTAAGAGATACAGTCAATATTTTTGTTATCTATAATCATGATACTGTACTGGATCACAACCATACTAATCAGATTTTGTTAGGGTCACTATTTTTAAATCTCTGGTGCATATGTCATAAACTATATCTGTTTGTTCTTTGAATATTTTGTTTTAAAAGTTCTTTAGAGGTTTAACTCATTGCATAACATTTTAAAACGGGAAATATGTGAAATTGGGTGTTGTACAGCGACCCTCAGAGAATCATTATAACGAGTGAACTCTTGCGCATTCGACAATAAAGTTATACATAGGAATGTTCTATTGTTAAATCCTTACATTCAGTATTCCTTTCGATATATATTTTTATCCTTTGTCTCTCCCGAAATATTGTAGGACGCGATTCATAATGTTATGTGTTTCTTGTTATATCACATTAGATGGCCACTTTCTTGTATTACAAAGTGTAAAAAAAATCTTAAATATTCTGGATAGCGCAAACGTTGAATAGAATCTCGAAGTTAATTTTTAAACTATGAACTAATGTCATTCCGGAAATTGAAATGTCGTCATAGATTCCGATACGTTTTGATCTTAGTCTACCACACAGCATGAGCTTTATATTTTACATGGTATTTTTGCTATAATTGGAACGTTCATAAGAAACAAAATTACTATCTCCGAAAAGTTAATATATTCGATTAATGATAGCCTTCAACCAGCAAATAACACATGTAATTGGTTTTGAGAGCAAACCATATCTAATACTCGATCATTAATAATTCCTTAAACACTATTACTTTAAAAAGAACCTAACAAGTTTTTGCAGTAACAATTAATGGAATAGGAAATGGCTAAAAATTTCTTCTCATACTATTCCAAGAAAAATGTTTACTGCAATTATGCACGATTTCTCGATTAAGATTGTTCTGATGTATAACAACAAATCTTAGGATTAATAGTAATCTTACATCTACATCTCCTCGACTATTATCACATTCTTGAAGAGCTCAGTAGACAAAAGAAAACAATTTATAGGACTTTCTCAGTCCTCTCTCTCTGCTCTATGGCACTAAAGATTGTTTTTATGCGCAGTTGTAGATTTATCCCCTTGCAAAACTTAAGAGTTATTCACACTTTGTTGACTAAGATAAGTAAAAGGGTATCTTGAATTTATTTTAGTACTGATCTTTCATAATCCTTCACGAATAAATATATTCATATAGTGGTTCAATTAGTCAGACCATGTCAATTCTCAACATAAACGAACTTCACTAATGGTATACTATGCTGAGGGTGCGTCGCTGCATAGAAGTGGCCTTCTGTTCGTGTGCATAGACAGGCGAAGGCTGTCGCTCTTCAGGACGTTCTCTATAAGATGAGTCCTTTTTTGACGAGTGTGGGTACTCCGTAGCCACCGTTTTTAAGATCTGGCCAAATCTCCTGTAAAGCATTACCATTGGTCGAGTTGTTAAATAGCGGTGGAGATTAGTCAAAAACGATATATATAGTAATGAAAGACAATTGAATGTCAATTAAATCTTAATCGGATTAATAGATACTATATTCAGCCTGTGATCTTACCATTGGTCAGATGCATTGATTAATTAAAATCAATGTATTCCTATTTAATCTCTATCATAATTCAGATGACATAACGAGAAATGATTTAGGCCAGTTTCTTTTCGGCGCAGATATTTCAATCTTTCTGCATCCAGTAATCTAACACACCAGTTCAACGACTACCACTGTGCTTGTTGTCTTTCGTTTGCTTTTGGATATCACGCCACAGAGTATTCCGCTATATCATTAAGGCTGGTAAGTTATATAAGTAGTCCCTCTCAAGATGACGTTAACAGGTGTGTGGTTTGACAAAATATAACGATCATAATGAATCTTCTTAAATAATTTATTTTATATTAATGGTTGATTCCTTAAGGTAGTTTAATTTATTGATAACGAAAGTGAGGGGTTGTCCTAACATATCATCGGTAGATTTGTTGGTCAAGATAATGTAGTTTACGTAAACGATTATGAGTCATACTGATTTCTTTAACAAGATAAGTATTGGGAAAGCGTGACAGTTTTTTCTTAATGTTCTCGTACACACACTATTGTTCACTCGATGAACTCTGGAAAGTAGTGAAGTTAATCACTATCGGAAATAGCTTGAGTAAATGAAACGATAAGTGTTGAATAATTAGTTGAATGTTGAACTTAAATTTTGTATATATCAAAGGATAGTAATAGATCTCCGCTAGTAATATTACTTAATTTAAGGTAAATATAAATAACTGTTTGTTCTTAAGGTAATTGGGATTGGTTCGTAATTCGCAAATAACATTACAAGATGGTATGTCACATAGACACCACATCATTTGTGAGAATTAAGACGCATGTAGCTTCAGTGTCAGACATCATGCGGAACAGTGATTAATTAAAAATTGATTTATAAATTACTTATTATAAGAAGATCTGTCATAGATAAGCAAAGTTTGTTCTAATTTTATGAAAAAGTTATGATGTAAATAAGATTTAACCACGGTATAATATGTTATAACTATAGTGTGTTGTTCTCACCAGAAGGTTAGCTCCTTTTTATATCTTTAGGATTAGAAGGATTGAAAAACAATATAATTCATTACTCAATCATAAAGACATCGATCAATAATGTTCCTATTGTATTTGATCGTATTTCCACATTCCCATTTAATAATGTATATAATAGGTCGTGTATAAAATTTCTTTAGACAGGACAATGTGAATTTATGAATAAAACACAATCTTTTTTTGAACCAATTATATAGTAAGAATTATATTATATATTAATTGATGATTATTGTGAAACTAATGTAATGAAACAAAATATCGGCCATAATAGTATATGGAGGCGCTCTCTCGACTTCGGTGGGCATCACTCTCTGATCAATCTCGAGAGGTCAAATTCTGAAAATGACGCTGAGGAAACGGTATGTTATATCATTTATGCGATGAGATTCTAGATCTTAGAGATTATTGTGCGAACTTATCTCATACTTTTACTACCCCTAGAGTTTTTTGGAATATGTTACGTAGTGACATTTATATCAGTGACATAGAGAAATGACACCATAATTTGGTCTTTTTCATATATAGGCGCAACCCCGAATATGAGCAACAAAAAGAGCTCTACAGGTGTCACATATTCCCACTTTAGCTAAATCATGCAGGGTGATCCAGAAATGTGGTTTACGACATGCCTTTACTTCAGTGAGTGGATACAACACGGCCATTGGGGAATGGTCTCTTATTGTCTGCTGCTATTCTGGAAAGAGCGCTGTTCGTGCTCGTGTTTAGTTTGTGCTCTCGTGTTGTTGGGCAAGTTGACTCTGCCTTTCATGCTGAAATCCCAGTATATCGTCGCACTTTCTTCAGCCTGCTATCTTTCCATATTTGCGGGCACTAAACTATGTTCATTTAATAACATCGTACTCTTGTTGACCGACCGGCATAGCGAACAGACTGGCCATTTTTCACAGTAACCTGCAATCATGACCGGCCTCAGTTTTTTTGGACACCAAATAAGCCGTTCTCCGAATTGATGGTTTCCGACCCAGCCCACATTTAAAAACACTCAGAAAGTTCCTCGATCTTTGTAGTGGGCATTTATTGAGATTGTTTTATCGACAAATCTCATTTGTTGGTTTCTACTATGTGTCGCAGCCATTTATGAGCGGGAATTCATGATTTATTGACGGTTATACCACTTGTAAGAAGTCGAACTTATAGATATAAGTTAGGTAGCACTCATCAACTGAAGAATAGTGATATTTTCTTCCAATTATTGATCATTCCACTTTAGTTCATGGCGCAGTATTTTTCATTGAGATTCCATTACATCGCCAATATCTTTGAATCTAAGCCGTCCCAATTGTTTCTAATATTTTGAGGTTATGTATCTTTGAATAATATATGAAAAAATAGTACATATATAATATATAGACTTGCAGGTTTTGAAGTAATATAACTTTTAGAAAACTGACAATTTTGCTGAAAATGCTTGATACTTTTTGCGCATTATAATCCAATTTTTAGTATAAATATGTCCACGTTTCAACAAACTGTATTTTTGACAGCTTGCTCTGTAGGTGGGTTCACATTCACCATCCGTACCTTACACAAATGTTTATCCACCCGTTGTAATACACTCTTGTTTTAAGATGTTGCGATTATAACTACATACAAATCATTAAGAGACAAGATAATAAATGGTGTACTGTTATGTGACGTACTCCAAAAAATGAGCTGAGAAATATAGCCAGCTTTTTTTGATCACATGATTTCAGTATATTCTTACGCATGAAACATATTTATTGTCGTATTGAAAATTAATACTAATGATAACAAGAATTACATTGGTCAATGGGTTGAGTCACTTTTTAAATTATATATGCGAATTATCTATTTGTTAACATTGTTTAATTATTTCTTACATAGAAGACTAGCCGGAGGATTAGGTAGTTAATAGACCTCTCAATAATTTTCTATGTCATTTGGTAGTACCAAATGATTTGTCAGAAATCTAAATATTTGATTTACTATTTGTGCATATAGAAAATAGAAGATATTTGTTAGAAATATCTTTATATTTGTTTTTATCTTTTCGTATTATTAAATTATATGTGACGATATATATTTATTCAAATCTTATGTCTAGAATATATTAACCATTTTGTACTTTATAAAATTTCATTGGTGTGCTTTGTTTGATAATCAATTTTCTAATCAAGCTAAAAACAATAAGAATCAGATTTTTCTGTGTGCACTGAAAAATAAGTTTTTTTCTATAGACAAACGACAATTTCATTTCACGCTAAAAAATTCTTTTTAAAAAAATATTCTCTTATTTTTTATGAACAAATAAAGTTTTATTACCTTTCAGGGACTGTGGACGTCGTGGTTATTGTTTTTTACCGAATATGTGCGCCTGTCGCAGTAAACATGACCACTATGGACCTGATGGTCTATGCTATCATGACAACGAAGATTATATATTTTGATATATCGAATTTACCAAGTATTATGTAATATGTTACCAAAAATTATTTATTCTAAATAAAAGTGTAGTAAATATCACAACTTCCAGACTATTTTATTTACATATTTATTACACCCAGACAAAAGGGGCTCTAATGGCAACTGAACTTTATTTTAGTTCATGAAGATTACTTGATTTTAGTTAAATTTTGCACAATATGAGTAAATGTTCCTTATTTGAATAATTTTTTGTTAAATTTAATGACGTGAACTAAAAATAAGAAAAAAAAAGTTGTATTACAAATATTATTTAATAATTTTACTAAAAACCAAAATTTCATATTTTCCTAAAATGTCAGAAGTTTGCTTAAATTGAGTTCATAAGTCTCTCAAATGAGTAAATTTTACTAAAATTGTACCTGTCTGCGCTAAAGACATTTAACAATTTTTATTAATGCTTTTTTCTTTCCAACAGTATTGAAATTATTCTTAAACAACAGAAAAAATAAATTATATTTTTTATAAAAATTTTCTTCAAGTTTGACAAAAAGTATCTTAACTTATTTGTAATATGTTGTCAATTAGAAAAATCATATTTAGTTATTAAATTTTCTAAAATAAACCTACATTTTCTTCCACGGTATGGTAATTGGTTCATGTGCTTGTATTGTAAAGGTGTAGACAATGTTATTTATTTTTTTTTTCTCTCTACCTCTTTGATCCTTTATTTGTCTATACAACAAATGATTAATTCTACAAGATAATCGTAATCGCAAGATGATAAATGTATGTGTATTTATCGCGAGGAGAAAAAGTAGGTAGAAAATAAATATTTTCAATTAACAAGAGACATTTGTTCTCACAGTAGTACATCCCTATTAAAGCCTGCAACTATATTTCTGACATTCATAAGAAATTTATTTCATTGAATCAAAAGCATCTATTCAATACAAAAATGTTCCATTTTCCCATTCCAAAAATAAGATTATGTTCTTCTTGAAATACCTTCGTGGTGATCATATTCCTTATCTGCATGTAAACGAAATTTTCGCCAATGCGAACTACAAACAAATGTGTGCTAAAATTAGAAAAAAAAAAACAAAAATAATTATTGCAATTTCATCACTGTAACAAGATCACCTACTTACTAATTAGCAACATCACCGTTACTCCTTGTTTGTATCACTGCTGTATATCTAAGAAAAACCAAAATGTTAAAGCAC
>PGFW01036882.1:28687-40035 GCA_003123925.1 Haematobia irritans | reverse complement strand
GATTTTTCGCAGTCTATAACCCGTCACTAAATTTTAATTTTTACAGTAATTATTTATGGCAGAATGATAATTTGGGTTGGTACTTTTTTTGTTAAGGGTTCTACACCTGAAAAGTAGTAGCAGGGAGGGCAGGAGAGAAGCAAATTAAGAAATAAATTACAAATTTTCATTAAAAAAAAAAAAAAAAACAGCAACATTTTCCGGTTAGGCCCCAACATCATGTAAAATTGAAATATTTCAGACTGGCTGGCAGAAAGCTAAAAAGGTATTTTATATATAATGCTTTGAAGGGTGAATATTCACTAAAAAACAAGTGAAGCTCACAGGTATAAATTTACTTTATTTGAGTTCATACAAATTATATTGTATTTAGTTAAAGAATGTTTTACTATTATAAAGTTTACTTCACCTTAATCATTTTTTTTTTTTGGAAAAAAATCATACACAATGGAAAATAAATATTAACAAAAATTTTCCTACATTTCTTCCAAGCTTCTTTCTACTTTTTATCATTAATTTAGCTGTATGATTAAAGATAAGCAATAATAAAATAAATAAAATAATTAACAATTAAGGAAAGTCTAACGTCGGGCGGAGCCGACTATATTATTACCCTTCACAACTTTGTAGATCTAAATTTTCGATACATATCAACATCCGTCCAATGTGTTTGGGTGCTATATATAAAGGTGTTGTCCAAATACATACATAATAAAATTCCCTCGATTTTGGAGAGAAATTTGATAGACTTTTACAAAATCTATACGACCTTTCAAAATTTTAAGTTGCTAATTGCACTAGGGTGGAAACACATTTTAGTAAAAAATATGGAAAACATTTAAATCTGGAAAGGCAGTTTTAAGGAAACTTCGCAAAAGTTATTAATGATTTCATTTCGCTTCGATATATATGTTATTAGAAGTTTAGGAAAATTAGAGTCATTTTTACAACTTTTCGACTAAGCAGTTGCTGATTTAACAAGGAAAATGTTGGTACTTTGACCATTTTTTGTCGGAAATTAGAAAAACATATATATGGGCAGGGCTATATCTAAAATCTGACCGATTTCACCAATTGTGGCACGCATGCTACAATTGCTATCTCTACTCCTGTGCAAAATTTATCAACTAAATCGGGAGTAACAAATTGCCTCTGTGGTCATATGAGTGTAAATCGGCGAAAGCTATATATGGAGCTATATATTAAATCTGAACCGAGTTTCAATCAAATTTGCACGCAATGAGCTTACAATGCTAAATCTACTCCACTACAATCTATCCAACCAAAACTCTGGGCTATTAGAACTAATATTAGTCCATTATCGGGCGAAAGGTAGTATGGAGCTATATCCTAAATCTGAACCGATAACTGAAATTTTGCACACTTAACTGCAGCTACTAATCTGTACTCCGAGTGCAAAATTTCAAACTATTGGGGTAAAACTCTGGCTTCTGGCGACCACTATTAATACCATACTCGGGCGAGAAGATATATTATGGGAGCTATATCTAATCTGAATCCGATTTCAAAATTTGGTTCACTGACATAGTACAAATGCGGTAATCTACTCTGTGCAAATTTCTCAAGCCAAATTAGGGAAAAACTCTGGCTTTAGGACAATTAAGTTCAATCGGGCGAAAGATATGATATGGGAGCTTATCTGAAATCTGAAACGCGATTTCTTCCAAAATCAAGGGGTATCCTTATTCTGACCAATTAGACACATCTTGTAACATATTTGAAGGTCGATTGGACTTAAATATGCGACTCGTAGATTGATCACAAAAATTGTGTTCCAGCAGGGACAGGACGACGGACTGGTTAATATCGACTGGGCCACCCTGAGCAATTTTTGCCAAAGACAGCCATTGATGTCCTACTCAGTCTCCTTCTTCGGGTTGCAAACATATCCACTAACCTTATAATACCCTGTTTTTCCACAAGTGTGGGCGCAGGGTTAATAATACTGGAAACATTTAAATCTGAGCAGTTTTAAGGAAACTTCCAAAAGTTATTAATGAGTTTATCGCTCGATATATATGTATTAGAAGTTTAGGAAAATTAGAGTCATTTTTACAACTTTTCGACTAAGCAGTTGCGATTTAACAAGGAAAATGTTGGTATTTTATAGGGTATAAAAACATATAAATCTCAAGTTCGAGAAAACATTAAATTTTCATTCGAAAAAATACAAGATCGAAAAAGCTCAAAAATCAAATAAATTTGTGCGAATATAATGACCCGTCCTACTAAAATATTTGTTACGGTCTAACTATATCGGATATGTACATCGTTCAAATCTGCATTGGGAAAGTAAATATTCTTTCTACTGGTATTGTATGTCTATTTTTTAGTCTCTTAAATGTTACTTATGACATTTGGAGAAATCGATGAAAACTTATGTCATTGTGTTGACAGAAACCTCTGGTGCTCTCAATCTGTAATACAAAAAGTTGTTTTTCTTCTAAATAGTATTTTGATTGATTCTTTTTTTTTATTATGAACAATTATTAGATTATATTTCCAATGGCCAAACTTTATTTCCGTTCATATTAGTATAAAACTAAATTAGATTTATATAATAAACGCCAACTATCCACAAACCTTGCACCCTCCACCATTAGAGATGACGTAATACAAATTAACTAATTCAGTATTGTCTACATTTCTATTTTCTATTCCCTATATATCACATATCTCAAACAATTGCCGTACAGCAAACTGTTAAAGCTATAAAGTGCAGATAGTCCTGGTCTAACAAAGAAAAACACATTTTTTTGTTAACAAATTCGTTTTTATTATTCAAATATTTCCGCTTCAAGCAGCGATATCAGCGAATTATAAGCGACCTTACCCAATTTTTTGATACCATTTGTAGTACTCCCTTCGGTTTTGCTCCTCAAAATAGGCCTCAAGTTTTTCCGGTCGATTCAACCTTTTCATTGCAGCCAAATTTTATCCTGCGAGCATCCATTTGTGGTCTGAGAACAAGAAAAATCGCTGGGGCCAGATCTGGAGGAACTACGGTGGTGGGAAGCTAATTCGAAGCCAATTTTCATGAAATTTTTGCATCGTTCTCACTGATTGTGGAACGGTGCGTTGTCTGGTGGAAACTACTTGTTATCGTTCTTCATATGTGGGCCGCATTGCCGCGATTTCGACCTCAAAACGCTCCAAATACGCCATAATAATAGTCTACTGTTGATGGTTTTTTCCAATTCTCAGAAATAATCGATATAAAATTAATTCACATGCGCATCCCAAAAAAACAGAGGCCATTATATTGGCCAGCGACTTTTTGAGTCTTTCCACGCTTTCGGAGATGGTTCACACGGTCGCTGTCGGCACTCACCAGATGTCGGATTGGACTCGAGTGTAGTATGGAGCTATGTTTCAATCCATTGTCACATATCGACGCGAAAACTTCCCGGTGTATTACGAGTTAACAGCTGCAAAACACCAGCTCAGAATCATCAACCACGTTGTTGTTTTTTGGTCTTAAATGTAAGCTCGCGCGGCACCCAATTTTGAACAGCGCTTCCGCATATTCAAATATTGAGATGATGATATGACGCAACAGGTCGTTCCTTTGATATCTCTAAAGGCGACTCTGCTATCTCGATCACTTTCATGTTAAGCGGTCATTCAAAATCATTTTGTGGATTCTTTGATGTCGTCGGTAACGCACCTCTTGTCGGGCGTCCACCTGAGCGTTCAAGCGTCTCCGTGCTCATTTGACCAAAGCTTGGAAATTTGGAATACCCATCAATTATTGTTGATTTTCCCTGGTGCAGAGTCCGGAAACATCATTATCCAGCCAAGTTTTTGCTTCCACTATTTTTTCCCTATCAGAGAACAGTAATTTTATAAAAAACGAATTCCTTTTTTCCATTTTTTTGCAGAAATAACAAAAGTTGTTCACAAAAGACGCCTCATCTCACAAACTAATTGACTTACATACGTCAAATTTTGACACGATCATTTGAAGGTTAATACTAGCGACGCCATCTATGTGTCAGACCGGGGACTTATCAGCCAACATGTTACCTTTATTACATAACTAGGAACTTTAGCCTGCTCTGAGTGTCTAAAAATACGGTCTCTTCGATTCATTTGAAGGTTGGTACTATATAACAAGTATATGACGGCGTAAGTTCGGCAGGCCGAAATCTTATTACTCCCCATGGATTAACGTAGAAGACTTATACGAAAGACTGTTATAACCAATCGAATTACATTGGGTTGTGGTCATTCTTAAATCGTTTTTCTAAATTGTGAGTTAGTCACCATGGTAGTATATTAGACAAAAAGGTATGTAAGTTCTACAAATAATTATTGAATCGATATGGAAACTATTTGCAGCGTACGTAGGCAGCCAGAATTGAAATATGGGGGTCGCTTATAAAGGGGGAAATATACAATTATGACTTGATATTGGACATTTTTGTGTGATTTGGGGATGCGATTTATCACGAGGGGCTATATATAACTATATGACCGATAATGGACCTCTTTAGGCATGGTTGTTTTAACGGCCATATACACCACTAGCACAAGTAACCAAATTTCAACTGATTCGGAGGAAATTTTACTCCTCCAAGAGGCTCCAAAAAAAATCTCGGGATCGGTTTATATGAGGACTATATAATGATTATGGACTTAAATATAGACCCACTTTTGGCAATGGTTTTTTTGTTAAATATCATAATACTACACACTACCAAATTTCAAACAGATCGTGGATGAATTTTGCTTCTCCACAAGGCACACCGGAGTCAAATCTGGGGATCGGTTTATATGGGGGGCTAATATAAGTTATGGACTGATATGAACCCATTTATGCATGGTTTGTTGTACCATAATACTAACATTACGTACGCAAATTATTCAAACCGAATCCGATGAATTTTGCTCTTCCAAGGGTCCGGAGGTCAAATCTGGGGCATTGGTTTATATGGGGGCTCATACATAAATTATGGACCGATTTCGACCAAATGTTTCATGGGTGTTTGAGGGCTCACATATTAACCCACGTACCAAATCAAGATGAATTTTGGTGTTCTCAGAGAGGCCTGCCGAGGTCAAATCTGGCGATCGGTTTTAATATGGAGCTATATATTAATTATGCAATTCGATGTGGACCAATTTTTGCATGGCATTAGAGATCATATAACTAACACCATGTTACCTAAATTTCAATCGCGGATAAGATGAAATTTGCTTCTCTAGAGGCTCCGCAAAAGGCAATCTTGGGGATCTGTTTAATATGGGCGGCTGATATATACTTATGGACGATGTGGACCAATTTTTGGGCATGGTTGTTAGAGACCGATATTACTAACACGCAAAATGTACCAAATGTCAGGCGGATCGGATGAAATGTTGCTTCTCTTAGAGGTTCCGCAAGCCAATCGGGGGATCGGTTTTATTATGGGGGCTATATATAATTATTGACCAATGTGGACGCAATTTTTGCATAGTGTTAGAGGCTATATACCTAACCAACGCATGTACCAAATTTCAGCCGGATCGAATGAAACTTTCTTTTGTTGGAGGCTGCCTGCCCTGGATACCTGCAAACCCTTCTGACCCTGAATCTATTTTAAATAGACTGAAACGATGCAATCGCAGATCTTCCAACAGCTGATTGGAAGATTGCCGTTTTGGATGAAGTGGAATGACCAAGACGGCATGCAGTGTTTATATTGAACACTCAGTCTTTGCCAGCATCTGGCAAAGTCCCAGGGCCGTGTATGTCTATGGCTTTCATTATTCCAAATGAAGGTGTATAAAATCGATCAGCTAAAGGATTCAGAAATGGACACCCCCTGTCTGATCCAGAAGTAAGCGATCCTCTTGCGAAGTCGAAGGGAGATACGAAAGTGAGAATGGATAGTTACCTGTATGCGTGAGAGGCCTTCCTATTGGCCTCCAGAACACCAAAGTTCGAACCTATGGTTATTGCGAGAGTCACGCGATATCTCGAAGAGGACATTCTTGATGACTCGATTGGGCGGCTGATGATGACGGTTGTGAAAATCTCGATGGTCCTAACGGATCCTCCAGATAAATCTTCATCATTGTAAGCTGCATGTGGCTGCTTAAAAGGTTCCTGATGAAAGGGGACAATAGAACATAGTTTCTTCATTCAAGAACCATATGTTTATAGAAACAAAATATGTGAATTAAGTACTCCGGGGTTCAAACTATTGGCAGTATACTGGTAATGATGTAATTCGAGCCTGTATTAATTGCTAAAAACGAGCTAACTTGTCTGCTATCTCATGTGCAATGCAGACACTGACTGCCAATTTATGAAATAGCCAAATGCAATATTGGGTATCTTCGGTCTATATGGACCATGACAGGGAGATGCCTCCATGTGCCGTAAGACCTTAGTTGAGAGGTCACTGAAACCAAAGACGCATCATTATGGGATGCGATGCGAATGCGCATCCATAGTTTATTTGGGGAAGTAGTGATACTATGCAAGGGGAGAGTCCGCTAAATAGAGTTTATTTTGCGTACTAATCTGGTAGTTTGCAACAAGGGGAGATCGCCCCAACCTTTGTCACTAAAAAAGGCAAGAGTTTTGGACATCCTTGGCCTCTGCAAGAACTGAATGAAATGATATCTAGTGGCAGGTTTTAAGTGAACACAGCTTCTCAGATCATCGCTACATCAGTTTCAAATTTTGATGTTCATATCACCAAGATCATATTTCGCCAATGTTAGGAAAGCTGACTGGAATAGGTATAGGGAATCGTTCAAGTATGATGATAACTGGAAATAACAGAGACAAATAGAGAAATGGTGCAAGATATTCGAACACGCAGTGGAGCGGATTACTTAAGGCCTTCAACATCCTCAACTGAAGGCTGCATGCCTAGAGGAAAGCCAAGGGAACATCGACCACAATGGTTAGGTCTACGGAATTAAGTAATATGAGGAAATTCCTGCAGGAAGCTCTTTAAACAGGCAAGTCCACCAGAGCCCCCTGAGGGACTGGGACGCTTACAAAGAGAATTCTGAGAGGATACAAGCGAGAACTGAGAAAAGGCCTCAAGCATAACTCGTGATATGCTTACTGCAGGTAGTATTGAGAATACATCCGAGGCTTCCAGAATACGGAAGGTTCCTAGCATCCAAACTCCGCTCCGGTTTCATTAAAACAATCGGAGGGCAATTGGACAACGTCAGTGAGGAGACGCTGAGGTAACTATTGGACACAACATTTTCCTGGAAATAGACGGTTGAACATGTACTGGCGGGGGGCACAGTTGCTCAGCGGTCGTTCCTGTCGAGGAAATTGTATCCGGAAAACTAGAATAAGATGGGCGCTAAATAGCTTTGGGACGCATTCAAATCCCCTGGAACCTGATTGGAATTACTCCGCGGAGTTACAAGCTGTCAACTGACAAAATTATCCCCTGGTTGTCGTGATTATATAAAGATTATCAACTATCATATATCCCAGGAAAGTGGAGGGAAACAAAAGTCGTTTTCATACGCTAAAGCGGGAAAAGCCTCTCACTGAGTGCGAAGGATTTTCCGACCAAATCGCTATCCTCATTCCTACTTAAGACTCCTGGAGAGGATGATAGATATTTAATCTTAGAACGTAGCATCGATTCAATTTTGTTCTCGAAACGACAGCATGCATACTCGAAGGGCAGGTCTAACTTTTTTAGACGCGCACTAACATGAACTAGTCAGCTTTATTGAAAGCTCACTATCTGTCAAAGTCATCAGTGATTACAATATCTGTCAAATTGTACATTATATTCTGGAAAGACAAATAAAAGCATTTCTCATCATTTAGCAATTTCAAATGGTATTGCATACTTACTCCCTCAATAGGACAAGATAATGGCAAATTGGTACCCTCCAATATTTTATTGACTATTTTGACAATAATGGGTACGGACTTGATATGTCTCAAAACATCGCAAATATTCAAACGGACATCAACGAACTTCAAGCTGGATCGACTTTTTGGTACCCGTACAAAAATAATTACCCCAACTTCTGCATTGGCCGGTACCTGAGAGGTTAATTCGAACATGGTGTTGAAAATGTAACGACTTTCGGCCTCCTTATGAAAACGGCACATGAAATGTTTAAAAAACGTTGTGTATTTGGTACATTTGAGGTCATGAAAATCCACAGTAAATGGGCGTTTTCCACTCTAATCGAAATTGAATTCTTCTATAAAGTAATTGGAGCAATGTGATGCATTTCACTTTACCTCGACAATGCTTAGGAACAATGCGACTATGCAAATTGAAGCGTGCAAGATCTTGTACATCATTATATTTCGATGGACTTTCATTGTATGGTAGATTGACAAAGCTCTTGTATAGTACTTTGATTTAATTGTCATCACTTTTAATATAATTTTTATACCCTTCACCGCTACTGTGGTACAGGAACGTTGGGTAAAAACGTGGTCACTACATCTTAATCTGAAACCGATTTATCCAAAATCAATAGGGTTCAGTATTTGACCGAAAACACATACTTGGCCAAATTCGAAGTTATTGCCATTACAATGTCTTATTCCTTATGTTCTTTGATATTTCGCTAGTTTACAATAAACCGATAATATCGTTACTGGACAACTGTACATATTACCGCCAATAATAAATAGATCTCCGGGTAGCACCCTGTGACCATATCTATATAATTTGCCTAATATGAACCATGTGTCTATCCGTCTCCCTTCTGGGTTTTGCAAACACAGTGTGTCAAACTAAAACCTTATAGAAATATACGTTCTTGTGTAATGCCTGACTATAGTGTTGGCGTAGCATGCGGATACTGTGCTTATACATGAGTTCGAACACCTTCGACAATGATTGCAAATAAAATTTGATACGAATTAGGAGAGATTCGTTTTAGCTTCGCAGATAAGTTGAACTGAGCTATTTCTATAAGCAATAATCCCTAGAATTCGGCTTACTCACAATCAAACAGTGTCAAATGCGTTTTACACGGCGTTAGGAAAAATATGTTTTCCATGGTATTACAAATCTGAACAAAATCATGTTTATTATAACGCAAATTCCAAATTCATAAAAATGTTAGAAAAATAAAACAACCTTGAGATCGTTTTTTGTATGAACTGGTGGTTCTTTAATTTTCAATATTTTGCAATTACATTGAATTGCTTCATCAGGAGTCGATGTATGCAAAACATTCAAGTGTAACACAACAATGCACTGCAAATAAAAGTAATAGACGAATAGTGATACTACTCTAGTTTTAGTTTAATGTGTTTGTTGTTGTGTTACACTTGAAAGTTTTGCATACATCGACTCCTGATGAAGCAATTCAATGTAATTGCGAAATATTGAAAAATAAAGAAACCAATACATACAATAAACGATCTCAAGCTTGATTAATTATTTTCTATTGGATAAAAGAAAGATCGAATAAAATCAAAATTTCTAATAAAATGTTTCGGACACATATGTTAATATATTATATTTGGGACATCAATATTTCATAAAAATAATACATGTGGATGTAAATTTAGAATTTCGAGTAAACCATTATCCATAAATTAATAAATGTTTCATATTCATTTTGTGTTCTAAATACGATAAATTTTGAATGCATTAAAATGGTGTAAAGTAGAGTTCACTCCTAAATAAATTTATGTGTGTTTACAAAATTATTGTTTGAATAAAAAAATGTTCATTACGTGATTCGATTTGAAAAATATTATGTTGCCCAAAGAAATAATTATTTAATTTCAAGTAAGATTTACAATCCAGGAATATAATAGTTGGTCAATGTACTACCCATTCTGATATATTATATTACATTTCCCCAAAAGTACAATTGTACTACAATGACATATTTTAGTACAAAGATGAATATATTCGTTCATCTTCTAAATGATCAAGAAGCTCCCAGCGGTCAATTTCCTTCCATGAGCGGGTACCTTGATTGTGAAGTTCTCCAATTTAATGCTCAAAATATATGGGCCGTAAAGTTCTGCCAATTTCCATTTCTTTTACAAGCTTGATTAACAAACAACAAACAAACACAAGGATGAGTAAGTTTTTCAATAGGTAATCGCCATAGTCAATTTGATAGTGAATCCAAATCTTCAACATTAAATCTAAATGGCCCTTGGAAAATTTACTTTGCTATCACAACTTTTCCAATAGGTTTGAAGCATTAAAAATTAATTTAGTTTGAAAAATTGTTGCTAATACGTTGAGAAATTGTTGCTAACGTTTTGAAACTCTACTTGGGCTGAGGGTAATGTCTGTTTTTTTGTTGGAGAACGCGATTATCTCAACAATTTCTCAAATTGAATTCTAATCTAATTCTTTGAAAAAAATGCTTGAAAGCGTATTGAATATAAGCATTTCTCCAATGCTTGTGTTTATTCGGTATTTTTTCGTACACTATCTTCCAATCCATTAAATTTGTACAATTTGAATCAAAAAAGTACACTTTCTTATTCTCGTTGGTACAATTTGAAAACTTGATTTCTCATCCCTGTTACAATCTTGTTTGGCAGGAGATGCTTTTACACATATTACATTGTTGGCGGTACAAGTTTTCGAAAACATAAAAACAACATCTAATGTTTCGGCAATATCAAAATGGTATATGCTTCCCTAGGAAAATATTTTGGATGTATGTTAGAAAAGCATTTTTTGCAGGGTGAATCTACAATATAACTATATAAGGTTATTACATACCATGCGTTAATAGGATCCCGTTGATTGAAGGTTGAATTTTCTCTGAAAGCAAAGTTTGTTGAGTGCTTCAAACTGAAAAAATATCAACCTTCATCCAACGAGGGATTAACGCCATGAGTACTGTAACTCAACCTTAAGGCTCAATCCGTTCTTCCTACGGGAAATGGTGCAAATTGCCACAGGACTGGTACCAGTGCTCCAGTTTGTCGCACTTTTTTTAATTATCATATAATTTATCTTTATTTCTATACTCTCATGATATTCATACCTATAATGGATCTAGACATTTAAAATACAGGAATCAGAAAAATATACTGCCCAACATATTAAAAAAAAAAAATTCCTTTCTGATTTTGTTCCAGTACTGATCAATGGGGTGGGAAAAGTTTTCTACTAAATTTTCCCAGGAGACTATTCTTGGAATTAGTTCCTAGTCTTGCCAAACCCATGTTAAAAGTGATGGGTCCCTTTCTATTACGTTTTGAACAGAACTGGACCTGGGCGTTATGGCCCTGTACCAGTCCTTTCCCATAGGCGGATATGTTTATACCATAATGTTACTTTACTTGCTGGATCAACAGTAAGGACTAAAACCGTCTTAAAATTTTATTTATAGATAGGACAATA
>PGFW01036882.1:0-15178 GCA_003123925.1 Haematobia irritans | reverse complement strand
TTTCATGCCATCACATTCCATCTAACAAAGGACATAGGTCCTGTGTGTATGCCTCGTTTATGGACAATGCGGCTTTCTTTTCGAGAGATATGATGGACTGTTGTTCCATTGTTCTGACTCTATCGGGCATTTCATATCCGATTATGTTTGCCAATGTCAGGTGGTGGATGTGACTCGCTCACATCCAGACACTAACCACGTGGGTAGCATAGAGTTAACCAAAAGGCCATATTTTAGCAACCCTAGTCGAAACGAACTAGTAATAAACAACATTGGGAGTCTATGAGGCTGAAAGTTTTCCAAGTAACCAAGCGTCTGAATGTCGACGATTCATGTGTCTAGTGTCCAGTTGAGTTCAAATCATATCTGATTGACAGACAAACACTTCAGTACTATGCCAGACATGTGGCTGTCAAATGCTTTGTAAATGCTTTTGACTGGACCCAGTGGTCCGTGAGAGTGAGACGTTTGCCTTCATACGTCTATGTCTTGGTGATATTAGAAAATCCCAATTGAATTTCAGTGGGGTTGTTTTGCTTAGGTCAAATATTCTTGCCTTTGGAAAACAGCATGTGATTCATGAAAGTTCCCTGTGCTCGTGATCCACATGCCACTTTTGACTATAAGCGTGTATAGTTATGCCACTATTGGTCACTGACGTTTGTTCTAACGCTTGTATTCCAATTTGCATTCTTTATGGTTTTCATATCCTTGGCCATTGGAAAGATTTAAAATGTTCAATCAATTGCAATTCGTAACGTCCGCAGCAAAAAAAATTGGAAGTTGTTTCCACAAACATTTATCTTTAAAGGCCCATCCCAGAATCCCCAATCCGAGTTTTTCAACTTCGCGAATGCAGTCCGTTTTGGACAAGTCGCAGAAACATATTCTTCTAAAGCGCATCGTGGGATCCTCCAATAATTTTTTCCCACTTCCGATGCAGTCTTTTTGAACAAGTGCCAAAAACATTTCTTCTGAAAGCGCATCTTGGGATGCCCCCAATGAGTTTTTTCTACTTCCGATGCAGTCCTTGTGGACAAGTATTAGAAAGAACGCAATCAGGCTATTTTAAGTGCAAATTTTGTATAATTAAATTTTACAAAAAAATAGAAAACTAAAATAAAAAATAGAAATTAATAAAAAAAGTAAAAACAATAAATAAAAAAAAAATAAATTTCATCCCGCTGGGATTTGAAGCCTGTGCGTTTGACTTTTTTGCGCTTCTATGGAAGTTCTTTTGAGTAAAGAATTTTGCAAAAATTAACGAGAATTTTTAATTTTTTGTTGATTTTTAATGGAAAATATATTTATAATGAAAAATATATCCGAAAATTAAAAAATAAAAAACGAATAGGCATGACATAAAATAACTTTTAGGAAAATATTTGATAAAAAATTGCCGCTGTGAGATTTGAACGCTGCGTTTGCTATTTTTTCGTTCATGACTAATAAAAGAACATCTGAAAAAGCAATTAGAATGTTATTCTTGGTGTCGTATTACGATCATATCAGCACAAAACATTTGAATGACAATTTCGAACGCTTTAATGTTCAATGGCGTTCTGTGGCTAGAGTGTTGCTAGGGCCGTTCTGTATGGTGCCAGCAAAACGCCATCGTTCAACCCCGTGGTCGGAGCGAAAAAAAAGTTTTTCCAAATTGTAAAAATTAGATAATAAGGAAAATAATTGTGTAATAAAACATATTGAATGAAAAGTGAAAATTGGTTGAAAAAAAAAAATTTCGCTTTTTTAAAATTTCTTCATTCAAATTTAACTTCCAGGGCAAACAACTTCTTAAAGCAATGCAAAGATCCGCAAAAGGGAGTACTTCCGTCCTAATCGAACAAGCCCATGTAAAGATTCATTGGAGATGATCCAAAGTTTGCACACTTCCGGATCACAAGATTGGGATCCAAAGCTATTTTTTTGAAGCTCTTTTTTTGCTGGGGTATAAGTTGATATTGGCTGCTGTAACAATAAAATTGAAATATATTCTGGATGACAGTGAATTTTGACAACAGTGTTTGGAACACATACCGCCCAGCAAAAAAGCGTCGCCAAAATAAGTAGTGAAAAATGTTCTTTGGAAATCCGGAAGTGTGCAAAATTGCGTAGAAACGGATGAATTTAATATGGCCCTTGTCCTAGGATGGATGTCCACCATTTTCAACAGCCAGTTGCACTGAAATTTGCAATCACTTCTTTAGGTTGTGGTCCGAACCGGCCAAATATTTTAGATGTGAATTATGAAAATTGTGTGATATGTTGCCAAATAAATAAATTTTAATAATTTTTTTATTATTTTGAAGGCATTCTAATTGCTAGTCTAAAAACGTTTAACCTCAAATATTTTTAGAAATGTGGCAATTTGTCTAAGAATGGATTTTCGATTTTTTAGACAGAAGTTTAAATAATTTGTAAACCATTTTATTAATTCTTACTCTCCTTTTTAAGCTATTTTAAACAAAATAATTTAAAAATTTCCTATTAAAAATACAAAAGGCGAGTAAAAAAAAAAAATTGAATCTAAAAAGAACTTCCTGTAATAAGAAATTAAGAACATCCTTTGGGAGGGAAATTTTTAGGAAATGCTTTTATTTTAGGAAAAAGTTGTGCTTTAGAAAGAAAACTTCGGCAGTTATTTTCTAGGTATATAAGAGGGAAAATTCAGAAATTTTTGTTAGAATTATGACAAATGAAGTTCTGTTCATATTTATAACCTTAAGGCCAGTTTTTAAGGTTGGTAATTATCGCGCTAAGTGGCCATTTTTCACGGCTATTTCTTTAATAATTCATTTCACCCGACAATTTTTAATTTTTGCATTGGTCAAGTTATAATAAAATATGCAACAAGAAAATATAATTTTTTTCTGTTTTTGTAGATTTATTTTTGATTTTAGCGGCTACACTCAAACTTAATACTCACTTTTAACCACTTTATGTAGGTTAGGTTACGGTTGCGCGAACAATAGCAGCCCAACAACTTTAGACTTCGCTTAGACTGCAACACCAGTGTAAATTATCTCTTATCAACAAGCGTTGGCCATTTTGATCGCGATCGGACCAAAAAATTGGTCAAAAGATTTGCAAAGTTTTAAATTTAAGCGAGTAAGAATTCGCCTATGGTCTATCACAAATGGAGTGAATAGTCTAATTGAGCCTGAAAACTTTAATCGGGCTTGGCCACTTTTACGTAACCTATGGTCGGAACAAATGGAAACTGTTGTTTCATTCGGTCCATTTTCATTAATTTTGCCAGTATTTTAATATTTATTAGCAATATTTAATAGTATTTCAGACAATGGTATTTGATTTCAAAAACGCCTACCAAATAAAAATGTCCTTAAAATTGTCAATTGTAATTAAGACATTTTTTGTACATTATAACGTAAGGTGTTAGAGAAATCTACGGAGATTTCGATTCTTATAAAAAGTGCAACATTTCCGGAATTGATTTCAAAATACGAGGGCTTGTCTAGTTTTGGGTTTGGATCCTCAGTATTATCCAGTATCACGCAAGCAGAAATAAATTTGTATGACACAATCGTTTGGCGAAAAGGTTTCAAACTTCTCTAAGTGGTTTCACGCAATATGGAACGCCGTTCGGACTCGCTATAAAAAGGAGGTCCCTTGTCATTGAGCTTAACATGGATATCGGGCAGCGAAATCAAGTGATAAGAGAGAAGTTCAACAATGTGGTATCACAATGGAACTGAATATTCTAAGTGAGAGCCTGATACATAGGCTAGCCACCTACCTAACCTTTGGCGGAAGGACAACAAGTAAAAATGTAATGTACACTAGGGCAACAATTTGTCATTTGTCGACCAATAAAAAGTCAACCTTACTAAAATATTGGTATCTTTGTGATTTTGATTTAAAACCGCTTAGCTTAATTCTAGTCCATTATGGTTATATAAAATTACTTTTTCAAGCATTTTCTCTTCGAAAAATTGGAATATTGGTCCGCTGGAAGGGAAGTTTGGCCCAATATTGAAAAATAAGGGTCCAAATAAAATTTCGGTGCCAGCTCAAAGACAAGAAACCTCCCATTTTTTGCTATACCGGCGTTTGCACTTTGTGGTTCAACATTCTTAAAAGAACCTTGAAACACTCATAAATTTTACTAAGCATTACTGGGAGGGTAAAGTATATGGTCTCTTGTTTTATTCAATCGACAGTCGACACGTTGGAAAATATTTTCAAGTCAGTATCGAATTTAGTACACGAATCTTTAAAATTTACATCCCACTCTTACAGTTGTATGTCTTTGAAGTAAGGCAAATTTTCCTTTGCATACCAGCAAAAAAAAGCGTTGCCACAAATGTAATGAAACTGTTCTTTTTGGATCCGGAAGTGGTGCAAAATTGACGCAGAAAAGCGATGGAATTAACATGGACTTGCCATAGGACGGAAGTCCATCGATTTCAACAGGCCGGTGCAAAGTGAAATTTGTTATTAACTTCATTTAGGTGTGATCGAATTCCAAATGTTTTGGATGTAAACTAAAACATTCTTGAAATATTTTGTAAAATAATTTTTATAATTTTAACGGCCTTCTGAAAACGTTTGACACTGCCAAGATATTTTCAAAAATTTAAAAATTTTTATACCCTGCGCCACAACTGTGGAACAGGGTATTATAAAAGTTAGTGCATTATGTTTTGCAAACACCCCAGAAGGAGTTTTGACCCAATTGGGTTGAAATTTTGCACTGGGAGTTACAATTAGTAGTGTAGTCAAGTGTGCCAAATTTTATTGAAATCGCTTAAAGATTAGATAATAAGGCTCCCATATATATCGTGCGCATGGGGGTGAGGGATGTATGCGCCGATTTACACTCATATGACCACAGAGGCCAATTTTGCTCCGATTTAGTTGAAATTTTCCACAGGGAGTATGAATTAGCATGTAGCGCAAATTAGTCCCAATTTGGTTTGAAATCGTTCAGATTTAGATAATCTCCAATTATGTAGCTTCTTCGTCCGATTTACACTCTTATGACCACAGAGGTCAATTTTTAACATCCGATTTTAGATTGAAAATTGCAACAGGGAGTAGAATTAGCATTGTAAGCTGCGCGTGCCTAAAAATTTGGTTGAAATCGGTTCAGAATTAGATATAGCTCCCGTATGTGTTTTTCTGATTTCGACAAAAATGGTCAAAAATACAAACATTTTCCTTGTAAAATGCCACTCGCTTAGTCGAAAAAGTTGTAAAAATTACTGCTAATTTGCCTAAACACTTCTAATACATATCTATCGAGGATAAATCATAAATAAACTTTTGCGAAGCTTTCTTAAAATTGCCTTCAGATTAAATGTTTCCAATATTTTTATTAACTAACATTATAGAGTTTGTAGAAGTCCTATCAAATTCTTTCCCAGATCGAGTGAATATTTTAAAATGTATGTAATTTGGAACAAACTTTATATATAGCCCCAAACACATTTGACGGATGTGATATGGTATCGAAAATTTAAGATCTGCAAAAGTGGTCAGAATATATCGGGTCCCTGCCCGATTTTAGACTATTCCTTACTTGTTTTTAGAATAGATTTGGTATTTTTTTCGACAAATTTAAATAAATTTGTAACAATTTTTTATGAAATTCTAAGAACTGTTTTTAACCAAATCTTTGAAACAAAAACAATATTATACGGCCGAAGTTCGGCCAGGCCGAAAA
Source organism: Haematobia irritans (assembly GCA_003123925.1). Taxonomy (NCBI): domain Eukaryota; kingdom Metazoa; phylum Arthropoda; class Insecta; order Diptera; family Muscidae; genus Haematobia; species Haematobia irritans. The sequence continues at coordinate 9,492 of PGFW01036882.1, read as the reverse complement.
GCTTTAATGTACCCTCCATACATGGATTGCGTAGAAGAGCTTCCTCTAAGCACTGCCATCCACAATCGAATTACTTAAGTTGCGGTAACGCGTGCAAGGTATTCTTAAAACCTCCTAACACCACTTTCTAAATTGTAATGTAAGTCCCATACGTGGTAATATATTAAAATCATCCCAAAATACGTATATAATTCATTTTTGAACGAGTAGACGATAAAATTTTGACAAAATTTTTCTACAGAAATAAAAATTTTAACAAAAAATTTTCTTAGAAGAATAAAATGTTTCACAAAATTTTCTATAAAGAAATTAAAAAATATGTTTTGAAAATTTTCTATAGAAACAAAATTTATGACAAAAAAATTTCTATACAGAAAAAATTTTAAACAAAATTTTCTTTTGGAAATAAACTTTTGGACAAAATTTCTATATAAAATAAAATCTTGGTAGATTATTTTTGCTCCGAAGTGGCACCAATGATTATGAACCGAATATAATTTTAAACAAAAATTTTCTCATAGAAAAAAATTTGACAAAATTTTTTTATAGAAATAAAAATTTTGAGCAAAATTTTCTATAGAAATAAGAAATTTTTGTAGACTTATTTTTGGCTCTAGTGGGCAACCATAATTAATGAACCGATATGGACCAAATTTTTGTTGATTGGACCAATTTTTGGTAATGAATTGTTATGGCGACCATATACTAACACCGACGTTCCTATTTTGAAAAACCGGATCGGATGAATTTTGCCTCCTCACAAGAGACTCCGAGGTCAAATCTGGAGAACGTTTTGCTATGGGGGCTCTATATGTAATTATGGACCGATATGGACCAATTCTGGCACGCTTGTTAAGAATCATATAACAACACATGTTCCAATTACAACGCGGAGTGGATGAAATTTGCTTCTCTTGGGGAACTTCGCAAGCCAAATCTGGGAATCGGTTTATATGGGGGCTATAATTATAATTATGAAAAAAAAAACCGAGATATGACCAATTTTTGGCATGGTTGTTAGAGCCATATACAAATATAAAATGTACCAAATTTCAGGCGGATCGGAATGAAATTTGATCTCCTTTGAGGCTCCGCAACCCAAGATTCTGGGGATGCGGTTTATATGGGCGCTAATTATATAATTATGGACCGATGTGGACCGAATTTTTGCACGGTTTGTTAGAGACCATATACCGAAACACCATATACAAAATTCAGCCTCGATCGGGATGAAATATGCTTCTCGTTAGAGCTCCACAAGCCAAATCTAGAGGGTCCCTTATATGGGGGGGCTATACGTAAAAAGTGGAACCGATATGGCCCATTTGCAATACTCATCCGACCTAACATCAATAACAACTACTTGTGCCAAGTTTCAAGTCGATAACTTGAGTTTCGTTTCGCAGTTAGCGTGATTTCAACAGACGGACGGACCGGACATGTTAGAATCGACTCAGAATTTCACCATGGTGAGACCAGAATATATATACTTTAATGGGGTCTTAGAGCAATATTTCGAATGTGTTAAGCAAACGGAATGACAAAAGTTAATATACCCCCAATCCTAATTGATAGGAGGGTAATAAAAATAAAAATTAACCCATTAAAAATGTGAAAAAAGGTGTGGCCTTTTGAAGACTATCCACAATTTTTTTCCGGGATCTTTGGTTTAAAGTCTTCTTTGAAATTAAGAAAACATTTTCTACTTTGAAATATCTGTGATAATTTTAATTTAATATAAATCGCACAAAGAAGAAGCGAAAATTCGATTAATGAAGATCTGGATTCTAAGTTTGTAATCTTATAGGGCATAAAATGTAGCCATCATTAAAAATCTCTTTATTTAAAAAGATAGCATCTTGGAAAAAGTTGCTTAGAGAAGTCAAAATCTTTGTATTCATGTAACTTTTTTTGATTGTTCCGTCCTATGCCGCCCATCCTGTATTGTTGCTTTTTAAGATACGGATCGAACTTATCTCTCTTTCTATGAAAATTTGCTACATTGACATCCCTGAAACATTATGTACAGTTAATTTTAATTGAAAAGTAAAAAGTTTTTAATTTTAAAAGAAACCGTATCTTTGGCTCGGAATCAAATATCATTGCCTAAGCGAAAGTTAAAAGGATCAAGTTTAACTTTTTCTGGAATTTTAGGTGGCAATATTTTTTTTATGCATTGAATTTGTTTAATATACTTAGTTATTTTTGATTACGTGAAAATATGGTACACATAGCTATATTTATCGCTCCAACAAAAACCTAGTGAAATAAACATCCAAATACTTCCAAGTTATCCTAACCATATGCAGGCCTATAATCACTTCGTTGCTAAACCGAATATTATGGCCTTTAGTAGTTGCCTACTTTCTTGGCAGGCTACAATTCCATTTCATAGCCAACTGAGCGATGTTAAAGTTTTGACAGGTATTGAATAACACTGACACCATAAAATTGATTAAAAAGGACGGAATTGGAGTCAACATAAGGCAATGGCTCGGCTGTTGCAAAATTCAAAATTCACAGCAGTGATTTCCAACAAAAAACGAAAAAAAAAAAATAGACATGAAGATATATGTGTGGCAATTTATGAGGGAATAATGGCAACAAGTTGAATGACTGTCGATGAATTGTGACAGATTGAATTAGACAAGAAGAATAGAAGTTTCGTGAAATGTTCCTCTAAACTATTGAGCACACTAGCTTACTTAGTTTTGAAAAACAGATGGAAACTTCATAGCTATGGTAAGTTTTTCTGGAGGAAGGAAAACCATCATCAAAACGAAAGTAGTAAAATATTTTTCGGTTGTTCATGCTCTGCCCGAAAGACGTAAAAGTGTTTAATGTACACGTGAAAAATGTTTTATTGAACGAGTTTTTAGTAGATATTCACTGATATTGTGAAATATAAATATATTCCATAAATGTGTTCTTGATAATTACAACAAATATTAATTAATCCTAACTTTCTTTATATCAGATATACGAATAATTTATAAAGTTTTCTAAGCTTTCTGGGGAGAATATTTCCACAGAATTTTCCACAAAGCTTACTTTTTTTTTTTTAAATATGTCTCAAACAACTTTATTTCAAACCCAGTGTGTCTGCAAAAAATATATGTATTAAAGATCGGACATTTATTCCATAACCATACAAATAAGGTGCAAATTCTTTGTATTGATTTTTTTTCTTGAATTCATATTTTATCAATGTGCTTTTAAGAGCTTTGCTGGTAAATAAAAAAGTTTTTAAAGTTACAAACTTAATTTAAAATGTAAAATTTCAAGTCAAGGTATGTACTTTTAGTAAAAATTAACAGCGATTGTAAATACTGTTTGGTTATTTAAGAAAATGTGTGAAAAAAGCATATTATATCCCTCCACCATAGGATGGGGGTAATATTAACTTTGTCATTCCGTTTGTACACATCGAAATATTGCTCTAAGGCGCCCATAAAGTATATATATTCGGGTCGTGGTGAAATTCTGAGATCGATCTAAGCATGTCCGTCCGTCCCGTCCCGTCCTTGTCCGTCTGTCCGGCTGTCCGTTCCGTCTGTGGAAATCACGCTAACGTTCCGAACGAACAAGCTATCGACTTTGAAACTGGCAAGCAAGTAGTTGTTTATTGATGTAGGTCGGATGGTATTGAAAATGGGTCATATCGGACCACGTTTAGCGTAATAAGCCCCCATAATAAACCGATCCCACATTTGCTTGGGGAGGCCTCCCCGGAGGCAGCAAAAATTCATCTGATCGCGGTTGAAAATTTGGTAGGCGTGGTCTTAGTATAACGGTCTCTAACACCAATGCAAAAAATTGGTCCATAATCGGTCCATAATTATAATATAAGCCCCCATATAAACGCGATCCCTAAAGATTTGACCTCCGGAGAACTTTTTGGACGGGGCAAAAAATTCATCCGATCCGGTTGAAATTTTGGTACCTGATGTTAGTGTACGGCCTCTAACAACGCATGCAAAAATTGTCCATATCGGTCCATAATTATTATAAGGCTCCGCATATAAACCGATCCCCAGATTTGACCAACCGGAAGCCCTTGAGAGCAAAATTCATACCCGATCCGGTTGAAATTTAGTACGTGGTCTTAGTATAACGGTTTTTAAACAACCATTCGCCAAAAATTGGTCCATATCGTCGCATAATTATATATAGCCCCCATATAAACCGATCGGCACCGATTTGACCTCGCGGAGGCCTCTTGAAGGGGCAAAATCTCATCCGAATCCGGTTGAAATTGTGGTACGCTGATGTTGTTTACGGCCTCTTATAATCCCCCATGCAAAATTGGTCCATATCGTCCATAAATTATATTAGCCCCCATATAAACCGATTCCCCAGTAATTTGACCTCCGGAAGCCTCTGGAAGAGCAAAATATCATGAAGACCCGACCAGTTGAAATTTGTAACATGGTGTTAGTATATGGTCCTCTAACAACAATGCAAAAATTGGCCATATGCGGTGCCATAATTATATATAAGTTCCCGATATAAACGCGTCCCCCAGATTTGGACGTCCGGAACCTACTTGGACGCGAGCAAAAGCTCATCCGATACGGTTGAAATTCTGTAGCAGATTTTTGTCAATATATGGCCTCTAACAGCCAGTGTAAAAATTGGTACCATATCGGTCCTTTAGTTATATATAGCTTATTAAGCAACAAAATTGTCCCCATATCCGCCAAAAAATAATCTAAAATTATTTCCATAGAAATTTTGTAAAAATTTTATTTACTATAGAAAGTTTTGTTAAAATTTCATTTCATAATAGAAAGTTTTGTCAAAAGTTTTATTTTCTATACAATGTTTTGGTCAAAATTTTATTTCCATAGAAATATATTTGTCAAAATTTTTAATTTCTTAATAGAAAATTTGTAATCTAACCACTTTATTTCCATAGAAAATTTTGTCAAATTTATTACTAATAGAAAGTTTTGTTAAAATTTCATTTTATATAGAACAGTTTTGTCAAAGTTTATTTCTAATAGAAATGTTTGTCAATTTTATTTCTATAGAAGTTTTGTAAAAAATTTATTTCTGTAGAAAATTTTGTCAAAACATTTTATTTCTATACAAAATTTTGTCAAAAATTTTATTTCATAAGAAAAATTTGTCAAAAAATTTTATTTCTTATAGAAATTTTTGTCAAAATTGTATTGCTATAGAAAATTTTTGTCAACATTTTAGCTTCCAATAAGAAAAATTTTGTCAACATTTTATTTCTATAGAAAAATTTTTTGTCAAGTTTTTATTTTTATAGAAAATTTTGATCAAACTTTTTATTTCTATATGAAAATTTGTCAAAATTTGTATTTCTATAGAAAATTTTTGTCAAAGGTTTCATTTCTATGAGAAAATTTTGTCAAAATTTTATTTTCTATGAGAAAATTTTGTCAAACTAGATTATATACGTATTTAATCGGCCTTTTTGTTTAATATATACCCGCGTTAATGGGCCTAACCTTACAATTTAGAAGACAGTGTTAAAAGTTTTTTACGATACCTTGCCAATCGCAAGTGTTATCAGCAACCGGCAAGTAATTCATTGTGGATGACAGCCTTTAGTAGAAGTTCCTCACGGCAAATCCCATGGTGGAGGTACATAGATTCGCCTGCGAACTTACGGCCGTATATACTTTTTTTTCCTTTGGCTAAAAAATATAGATGTAATGCCCATGTTTGTCCTGGAGTAAAGAATCAAAGACATTAATAAAGAAGACCGTGAATTGGGCTTTTTGATAGTGTTAGTAATAGAAAACGGAGATTAATATGCATACTTGTTGGCACTGAAAAAACAGTGAACGACTTTTCCATTGCAAAGAACTAAACTTAGTAAATATTTGACCGCATGATTTAGCCGTTAAGATTTTTTTTTCAACTTGTCTAGTTTATAATTCTCTTAAATTTTAGTTCATACTATAACATGTATTTTAGTTAATTTTACAACAGCCAATAAAGATTTATATACGCCTTAACGACAAGGTATAAAAGTCAGTATTATTTTTGGTTTACTTGCTTATTTTTGGGAAACGGGCCGAATAATAAAAATTGGATAACAGTATTCTTTAAAATGTCGACGACTAAAACTATTTTTAAATCAATCATAGCCACAGTATCAGAGAATTTAATAACATAATTAAAGGACAACAAAAACCGTTTTTACTATTATGAAAAAATTTGCATGCAATAAAATTAAACTTTCTTAAGCAAAAGTACTTTATTATAAAAATTATAGATGAAAGTTCTTATACAATGTTTTGTGAATCAAAATTATGACCACGGTGGAACAAGAAAGTAGTTTTAAATTTAAAACTCGCTTTTTGGACATTTTTGAAACTTTTCGCATAGTTTTTTTATTCATCGTAGTAATATTTTTCACATATCTTGCTGAAAAAAATGGAAGGAATAATGAAAATTGTTAAAAATTAACATGTAATAAAATATAATTTTTTAGCTCTTTAAATTAGCTTGTAACTTACCATATTTGGGGGCATTTTTTAATAATGGTGTAAGAAATTCAACTTTTCTTAGATAAACGTACCTCATAAAGTTTGTACCTGAAACAATTAGAGAAATAATGAATTAAGTATATATTAACGCATAAAATGTGTTGTTATCATGTACGCTGAGGTTTAAAAAAGTTATCGAAATTCATTTGGGAATTAATTCTGAAATTAAATTTTATTTTTTAACATTAAATTAACAGACATTAAAATTGGTTTCGCAAAAAAAATCTAAATTAAAGAAAATAATATGCATAAAAAAAGTAAAATATTCTGGTTAAAAGAATGTTAAAGAAAGCTTACCAATTCAATAAAAATGTTTCCAAATTGTTATTTCGAAATTAAATATTTGTTTTTTTACATTAAAAATAATAAATTGGTTTCCACAAAATAATTTGATTAAACGTAATATTAAAATAAGGTATTAAAAACGAATGAATTTTGATAAAATAAAAAAGATCATAAAAAACGTAAATATTCTAGTGAAAGCCAATTTTTAAAAGAAAACTTAGCCGACTTCTCTATTAAATTATACGGGCCTTAAAAAGCAAAGAAAAAGCATAAAAACGCGTTAAAAAATAATAATAAAAATTATAATTAATAATAATAATAAATAATAATAATAATAATAAATAATAATAATAAGTAATAATAAATAATAATAATAATAAAATAATAATAAATAATAATAATAATAATAATAATAATAATAAAATAATAATAATAAATAATAAATAATAATAATAAATAATAAAAAATTATAATAAATAATAATAATATAATAAGAATAATATATAATTATATAATAATAATAATAATAATAATATAATAATAATAATAATAATAATAATAATAATATAATTAATAATAATAATAATAAGTAATAATAATAATAATAATAATAAATAATAATGAATAATAATAATAATAAATAATAATAATAATAATACATTAAATAATAATAATAATAATAAAATAATAATAATAATAATAAATAATAATAATAAATAATAATAATAATAATAATAATAATAATAATAATAATAAAATAATAATATAATAATAAATAATAATAATCAATAATAATAATAAGTAATAATAATATAATAACAAATAATAATAATAATAGATAATAATAATAATAATAATAATAATAATAACAATAAATAATAATAATAATAAATAATAATAATAAATAATAAGTAATAAATCGTGTCTGTCTGGTACCACACATGTACAAATTACGTATGGTGTCGCACACTTAAAAGGTGTTCTTGGCAACACTATACTTCATAGATGAAAAATGTAGCACGAAACATTTCCTTTTGTGTAGGCTTAGTGTAACAGCCATCGTATGCAAAGTTAGAAGTTTTATAACAAATAAATAACAGAATCTCCTGAAAGCTCTTAAATATGTTTTTTATAAAATATTTGCAAAGTTTATTGGAAAGTCAACTTAATATATGTCAGAAACCAACGAGTTAAAAAATGCCATCTAGAAATATGAACGCGGGAAATTTTCCTCTGGTTGGTGTATAAAATTTTGGGGTTGTTTTAAATCAATAGCTGATTTTCAAGTGTGTTCGAAAGCATAATTCCACAATTTTTAAAAGCTTAACTGACAAAAAGTTTTAAAGCAAAAATTAATTCCTTTGCATTTTTGTGAATGACTATCGCGCTTTTGCTAAACAGATCAAAGGTTCTTTTTTGAAAATTAGAGGCAAATTGAAATTATAACTTTTAAAAAAATCAATGGCTATAGAAAAAGTGAATTTTAGCGCAAAATTTATTGCAATGGTAAAATAATGGCATCTTAATTCTTCAAAGTGTTTTTGGTGCATAAGATCACTGAAGCAAATTATCAAAAAAAAACATAACGCCACGCACTTTATCTTCTGTACATGGAGGCCCGCCAAACGAATAGAAAATTTTGTTTGCAATATTATTGTAGAATATTTAAGCAATACAAATGAGAAAACCTTACAGAATAGTTAATTTATGATAAGATTAAATTTCCTTTAATGTATGCGATAGTTAAAGACGTGTTTGACCAAACCAAAAATAAAAACTTCTCACGCCGTCAAAAAAACCGAGAACGACACGGGGAGGAGCGAATCGTTTGTTCATGAGTGAACATTGAAGGAAGGGATAGAAAAAAAAAAAACAAATCAAACAGATTATTGAAGCATCACGTCAATATTGTCTCCTTTTCTTGATAAAGTGTCTCGTCCTAAATACATTATTCACTGCTAACAAAATCCGGCAGGCATTTCTTAATGGCTTGGAGTTAACGCACTTACTTTTATTTTTTTATGTTCATACCGGCAAAAATATGTTTTGTTATAATTTCTGTCTGCAAAATAATATGGCTCGCAAGAAAAAATCTGCTGTCCAACATTTTTCGATTAAGGAAGTCCCGAAAAAAGTGTTCACCGTACGCCGGCGAGAGCGTGGGTTGACTCAGGAACAAATCTAACCCTTTGTGTGTGGTTGTGTAGAAAGTGTGATAAGTGTCCAGGATGCAACAAGACTGTGCGGGTGTGACCCAAGAACACGACATGAATAATGAATACGAATTAATTAATACAAAGTAATGAAATCTAAGGTCAATAATTAATATGAATGAATAATTATAATAATAATAATAATAATAGACATGGATAATAATAATAAATAATAATAATAAATAAATGGAATAATGAATTAATAATAATGAATAATAATAAGATGAATAATAATATAATAAGTAATACACTAATAATAATAATGAGATAATGAATAATAATAGAAGTAGATTAATAATGAATAATATTAAATAAATAATAATAATAATAATGAATGATAGATAAATAATATATAAGAATAATAATAAATATAATAATATAATAATAGATGATATATAATAATATAATAATAGGATAGATAATAATAATAATAAGTAATAATAATGAAGGATAAGTAATAAATAGAA
>PGFW01036881.1:0-10802 GCA_003123925.1 Haematobia irritans | reverse complement strand
TTGATAAAATTTTCTATAAAAAAAAAATTGACAAACTGAAATGAGTGCCTATTATCTGAACTATTAGGGATTATAATGAAAATAAAAAGTCCACGTTTTTCACAATTTAGAAAATCTCGATTTTCGACATTTGGGTTGATTGAAAAGTCAATTTTTGACATTGGTCCCAATTCGACTATCAGCATAAGAAATCTATATCAATTGCTTTTTTAATTCAAATTTGACTTTTCAAGTTTGTTTTTGCTTAAAAGTCGAATAGTCAATTTTTGTCACTAATCGATTATGGCCATCGCCGAAGTTCGATTAGTTGATTTGACTAGATTTTCAAAGTATATAAAAAATCGACTTTTGAATCTCTAATTACAATAGATAGTTAGTTCAGGAGATTTTTTTTAGGAAATATGGTAATATATCGGACAAATACCCACTAGCTCAAATCGAAGCCCTATTGTGATAAGCCTTTTATTAATTTTTAATTTATTTAGGTCATATCTATATTTTTTTTTAACACTGAGCAAACTCTCCCAATTTGTATATTTTGTAAATAATTATCCTGAATATTATGTTTATGAACACTTCCTCAAAATTCAAAATTAAAGCTCCAATTATTGTGTTTCCCATTTACAAATTATTTCAATGAATAATAAACTGTAATAAAACTGTGGAATAAGCTCTCATATAACCTGGGTCATCTCAAATAACACGGGGACTCAATTTAGTTTGCCATACATTAGCAATACAATAAGTGGAATACACTGCAGAAAAAAACATGATTTGGAACATTCAGGGGAATAGGTTTAGGTTAGTGGTCAGCCCCGATGTATCAGGCACACTTAGACTATTCAGTCATTGTGATACCGCATTGCTTGAAACTTCCCCTTCTTATGCACTGAGTGCTGCCCGATAACCATGTTATGCGCTCAATGAACAAGGGACCTTCCTTTTTATAGCGGGGTTTCCGAACTGCGTTCCACATTGCCAGGTAGAAACCAATAAGAGAAGCTTTTGAAACCCTCAGAAATGTCAGCGCAGCATAAACTGGGAGTGGGATATCCACCGCTGAAAAACTTTTGGTGTTCGTTGAAGCAGAGAATTCGAACCACAACCTATTGTGCTATGCAAGGCGTGGCATGCTAACCATTGCATCACAGGAGGCTCATATTTAAATATTTACAAAATTTTGTCCAAATTTTTATTTCTATTGAAAATTTTGTAATTTTTTAATTTCTAAAAAAAATATTGCTCAAATTTTTATTTCTAATAGAAATTTTGTCAATATTTGATTACTTTTTTTATATTTATTATTTCTATTTAAATTTTATATAAGCGGAATACGCTCAGAAAAACGTAATTTGGATATTCAGGGCAATGTGCCAGTTCTGTGAAATCCTTTCATGTCACTTTCACTTTTTGGGTGTACAAACAATAATTCCATTTTAGAAAAACCCAAGCGCCATCTACGTGTGCAGATAAGCAACAAGCACTGTCGAATTGAACTTGAGTCGTGTAACGTTGTTTATTCTATAAGATTCACGATCCTTTTTTATTGTTGATTTATTTATTCAATATTTTTGAAATTTAAAGTGTAATATAATAATTACACTTACCAAATATTTATTACTATTTTATCAATTGAAAAATGTTATAGTGCATGCCAGCAATTTTGTAGCAAGTGTGGATCAGGGAATGGAAAATACAAGTCTTTAAGAAGTACAAAAAAAAGGTATTTTTGAGCGAGAAGGTACTTTTTTACAAAAAATTTCACTGGAAAATATTGTGCAAGAGACTAAATTTTAAAGAAAATAAAATTTGACAAAATTTTTCTATATAAATAAAATTTTGACAAAATTTTCTATTATTAATATAAATTTTGCAAAAATTTTCAATAGAAAATAAAATTTTGCAAAAAAAATATTCTGCTAGAAAAAAATGTTGAAAATTTTTTCTATAGAAATAAATTTTGGCAAAAATTTCCTATAGAAATAAAATTTTGACAACATTTTCTACCGAAATAAAAAATCGATAATATAGAAATCGCATTCTTTTTTCGACCTAAAAAACATTTCTTGAAGATCAATAAAAATCCTGTTTTTGAACTATGTCTTTTTACAAAAATCGAGATTTTCTTCCCACATGAAGCATGTCTGTTTTGCCATATTTGTAAAAGACTATTATCAATAAGGTTGATAAATACTTTCTCAAATATTAAAATATTTTGTTCAAAGATATTGTACCATTAAATCTGATATAGACTGCAAAAATGTCTAACACAAAAGTTGTACTTAAATCATTTCGCGGGGTACTACTGCACTGACCTGGGTTGAAAAAAAAAAAAAAAAAAAAGTATTGAAAAAAAAGTACTATAGATACATGCATTTTCCATCCCTGGTGTGGATACTATGATTAACTGTATTTTCGTTTGGAAATCTAACCGTTAAGTCGCTCTCTCCCTATTCAATACTACAAGATAAAAAAATGCCTACTATTCTAGGAGCTTTTGGAATGAATTTTGTTATTCCTTTTGTAACCCGGCTTCTCAGTGTGGTGAAGTTTGATGATCGATCAAGTGGTTGGGGAAATACCACTAAACAAATCCGAGGGAGGGGGGGAAATTAATCATTCTCTCGCCCCTCTTCTAATTCTAAAATTAAAAAGACTGCATTATATTTCTTCTTTGTGTATATCTCCTCTTTAACAGAAATACTAAATACCATGAAAAATAACAGATCATGAGACGCAATACGAGCTGGCTACAATCAAGTGTAATATTAATAACGGTGATGCATGATAATGATGATGAATTATAATGATATCCATCATCATGTATCCCCTCGAAATACACACCAAGTCATCAAAATCACTTGGCCTCAATCGCTCAACGCAACCGTACTGCTTGCTGCCCATATCATAATCATTATTCGCCATCGTATAAACACTGAGTGCTTCAAGCAGCAAAATTTTTGAACTAAACCAAAAAAATGCTTGAACTAAAAAGAAAATGAAAACAACGAACAATCTGTGATACAAAATGTATATTCAAACCACTTGAGTAGCGGCAGCTCAATATTATTTAAAATCATTATTATAATTATTATGCAACAACGTGGTGGAAACCTCTGTTGTGAGGATAGGCTTTAAGTGTATCTCTTCTCGCTCTTCACTATCTGTTTCCTCTTTTTTTAGGCTTTGGCATGCACTCACCGTCCTCAAATCTTAGAGGCGGCTAGCAATCGCGGCATTTGTGTGCCATTTTACTTTGTAGCTGGCAGCAATTTTCTTTTTTAGTTTTTGTTTTTGTGTTTTGAAAATAAGTCTTACGCGAACTAAAGTTTTCAAAGCGCAAATGTGGTTTGAAAAATGACAAATAATCAACACCATATTTCATAAATAATGGCCAAACAGTGTTTTTCCGTAGAAATTGTATTAAGGAATAGGTGTGTGTAAAGGGGCCAATGGGGGGTTGGGTAAATCAAACAATTACTACAAGTGGCGGAATGAAAAATTTTCTGAGGGACTGTTTAAAAGAGGCCAATCGACATTTTAACAATATCAACGGTCAAAAATGCTTACTGATCGATATTTTTATCTTAAAAAAATGTTAATACATTTTATTTCTATAAGAAAATTTGTCGCAAATTTTATTTCTATATGAAAATGTTGGCAAAATCTTTTTTTTCTCTAAAATATGTTTGTCAAAATCTCATGTTTATTTCTATAGAAAAATTTATCAAAATTATTCATTAAAAAAATGTTGTTCAAAAATTTTTATTTTTATTGAAAATTTTGCCAAAAATTTTAATTTCTATAGAAAATTTTTTCAAAAATTAGTTCTATAGTAAATTCGTCGAAATTTTATTTTATAGAAAAATTTGTCAAAAATTTATTTCTATAGGAGATTAGTCAACATTTTTATTTCTCTACAATATTTTTTTAAAATTTTTAATTTCTATAAATATATTTTGTCAAAATTTTATTTCTTATATTAAAATTTTGGCCAAAAATTTTATTTCTATAGAAAATTTTTGCCAAAAAGTTTATTTGGCTATAGAAAATTTTGGCCAAAATTTTATTTCTTATAGAAAACTTTTGACAAAAATTTTTATTTCTATAGAAAAATTTGGTAAACATTTTATTTCTATAGAAAAATTTGGGTAAACATTTAATTTCTTATAGAAAATTTTGCGTAAGACATTTTATTTCTAATAGAAAAATTTGACAAAATTCTATTTCTTTATAGAAAAATTGTATCAAATTTTATTATTTTGGAAGTTTTTTTTCTCTACAATATTTTGTCCAAAATTTCATGTCTGCTAGAAAATTTTGTCAAAATTTATATCTGTAGAAATCTTTTTGTCAAAAATTTTCATTTCTATAGAAATATTTATCAAAATTTTTATTTCTAAAAAAATTGTGTCAAAATTTTATTTTATAGAAAATTTTTTGCCAAATTTTATTTTTGCTCCAAAATTTTATTTTACAGAATTTTTTCAAAATTTAGTTCTATAGAAAATTTCGTCGAAATTGTATTCCTATAGAAAAATTTGTCAAAAAATTTTATTTCCATAGAAAATTTTATCAAAATTCTATTTCTAATAGAAATTTTGTCAAACATATTTATTTTTGTACAACATTTTGCCAAATTTGTATTTCTATAGATAAAGTTTTGTAAACATTTTTATTTCTCTATAGCAAAAATTTTTGCGGCAAAATTTTATTTTCTGTAGAAAATATGTTGTCGAAATTGTATTTATGTAGAAAACTTTGTTTAAAATTTTATTTAAAAAAATTCTCTGGAAAAGGTCGGAAAAAAGCCGACGAAACGTCGAGAAAAAAGATGAAATAAACTTGCATTTATATATATTGACCAAAACAGCCAATTACAGTAAACAAAAATTTATTAAAACTAAGTGGTCATAAAAAGAAAATAAAATTTTATTTGTATAGAAAATTTTTGTCGAAATTGTATATTCTGTACAAAATTTTAATTTCTACAGAAATCTTTTTTGCCAAAATTTTATTTCTAATAGAAATTTTTTGCCCAAAATTTAATTTTTATAGAAAACTTATTTGCAAAAATTTATTTGCCTAAAGAAAATTTTTGCAATAATTTGATATATATAGAAAAACTTTCGCCAAAATTTTTAACTTTTTGTAGATTAGCTTTTGCAAAAATTTTATTTCTATAGAGTATTTTTCGCAAAATTTGAAATATTTTTATTTCTATAGAAAATTTTTGAAAATTTTTTGCAAAATTTGCTAATCTTATGAAAATTTTGAAAAATTGTATTTATGTATGAAAACTTTGTTTTTAAAAATGCTATTGTATTAAGAAAATTTTTGTCGAAATGTATTTTCTGTACAAAATTTTATTTCTATAGAAATTTTGCAAAATTTAATTTTTATTAGAAAACTTTTTTGCAAAAATTTTATTTGTATAAGAAATTTTTGCAATATTTTGATTTCTATAGAAAACTTTTTGCAAAATTTTAATTTTGTAGATAAACTGTTGCAAAAATTTATTTCTGTAGAATATTTTTTTGAAAATTTTTCAATATTTTTATTTTCTATAGAAATTTTTTAAAAATTTTTGCAAACTTGTATTTTTTATGAAAAAATTTTTGCAAATTTTATTTCTTAGAAAATTTTTGAAAAATTTTATTTTCTTATAGAAAATTTTTGCAAAATCTTATTTCTTATTTAGAAAATTCATGAGCAAATTTATATGTATAGAAATATTATTTAGACAAAAAAACATGAACATTTTATTCCTGCTTAGAACATTTTTGCCAAAATTTTATTTCAATTAGAAATTTGTCAAAATTTTATTTCTATAGAAATTTTATCAAAAAATTTTATTTCTATAGAAATTGTTTATCAAATTTTTTTTCTATAGGAAATTTTTGCCATAAATTTTTACTTTTTTTTCTATAGAAAATTTTGCCAACATTTTATTCCTTATAGATAAAAATTTTTCCTAAAAATTTTATTTCTATTATTTTATTTCATATATATTTATAGGAAATTGTGTCTAATTTTATTCCAAGAAAATTTTGACCATGTGTTGCGTTTTAATTTGAATCAACGTACTGTGCTTTATGCACGCTTACATTTAATAGCGAAAACAAATAACTTTCTTAGGTAACCTTTTTGACTCTTCAAAAACAGAAAAAAAAGCGGAGATTTTATTATTGTTTGTTATACAATTTTACTTTTCAGACATACAATAAGGTGTTTTTTTTTACATAAATTCAACAACCACATAATCACTTAGCACGCTATGTAGAAAAATTTTTTGTAATACTAACGAAAATTTATTATTAGATTTTGGAGCCAACGATATTATTTCTTCTATAGAAAATTCTTCTTCAAAATACAATTGAAATCTGTTTCATTATTGTAATGAATTTTTATATGAATATCGAAATATTTATTGTCTTAATAAACACAGTTTCCTAAATACAATGAAGTTGTTTCGCTTATTATAATGAATTTTTAATTCGAGTAACGAACGGGTCATATAATTAATGAAAAATGGTTCATAGTCTTATTGAAGAATTTTTCGTTAATATCAAAGCGAATATGATAATCTCTTGTGTTTACCATTTGTCATGATAAAACAAATCTTATGGTATTATTGCTACAGTTCAGTGACACATGGCCCTCTAATTAACATAAAAAGTTAGTCTAACTCATGTCACAGTTACCGTTGCTTCATTGAGCTGCCATCATTTTTTTTTTAACTTTCATGAACTTTTTGTTTTTTGGTTCCAATTAGTAATGAGGTTATTGTGCTTCATTTTCTATAGAACGAGACGATGACATTTATTTTTGCCCTAAAAAAATATTAATTTAAAAATAATTAAACTACTTTGGAATAGATGCATAGAAGATTTGAATATCTTGGGTAATTGTTAAATGGTAAATGAGTCATTGCGATCTAATGGGACATTCAAGACTTGCTGTATTGTTGGTGAATGATGTGGCCACATTATCAATAGCCAAAATATGTTGGAATTAACATAAAATTTTAGAATTCATTCTAGATTTTTTCGAATTGGCTACTATTCGCACGATTGTGGCTTCAAACGGCACCGAAAAGCATTCGCACGCTGCCACGAAAGTGGTTCTGCGGTATTTTGGGCCCATTTTCCCGGCGAAGCAACATCTTGAGTTGAATTTGACGCTCGCAAGGCATTGAGACCGCGGGTGCCACTATTGCCAAAAATAACCTACCAAACTTTTGAAGAAAATTTTACCAAAAAAATATTAACACAAATTTAAAAAAATATATATATATATTAGAACTTTTTTTTGAAAAAATTTTTTTTGTGGTTATGTAAGACAAAATGATTTCCCCCCTATCCAAGAGAATTAATTTTTTGGTTAATTAAATATCCCTTTGAATTGGAATGTGTCGAATTTTAAATGTCTTAACGATTTTAACTTGCATCAAAAGCGTGAGAACTAAAAATTATTTCAAAAAAAAAAAAAAAATAAATTTATAATAATATTATAATTATATATTTATAATTTATTTCTTACTAGGAAAACTTTCGGTCAAAATATTATTTCTAACATGAAAAACGTTTTGTCAAATTTTATTTCTTTAGAAAAATTTTGTTCAAAATGTTATTCTCCATTAGAAAATTTTGTCACAATTTTTATTTTCTATAAAAATTTTTGTCAAAATTTTATTTCTATAGAAATTTTTGTAAAAATTTATTTCTATAGAAAATTTTGTAAAATTTTTATTTTCTATTAGATAATTGTAAAAATGTTATTTCTTATTAAGAAAATTTTTGTCAAATTTTATTTCTATTTAGAAAATTTTGTCAAAATTTTATTTTTATAGAAAATTTTTGTCTAAATTCTTATTTCTATAGAAAATTTTTGTCAAATTTTATTTCTATTATAAATTTTTATCAAAATTTCTATTTATTATAAGCGAAATTATGTAAAATTTTAATTTCTACTAGAAGAATATGTCAAAATTTTATTTTTATAGAAAATTTTGTCCAAAATTTTATTTATATAGGAAATTATCGTCAAAATATTATTGCTATAGGCAAAATTTTTGTCAAACTTTATTTTTATAAGAAAATTTATTTCTATAGAAAATTTACGGTATTGTTCAAAACTTTATTTCTATAGAAAACTTTAATTCTATAAAAAATTTTGTTCAAAATTTTTATTTCTATTAGGGAAATTTTGCTCAAATTTTTATTATCTATAGAAAATATTGTCAAAATTTTATTTCTATAGAAAATATTTGTCAAAAATTTTATTTCTAATTTAGAAAATTTTGTTAAATATTTATTTCTGTTAGGGAAAATTTTGTCAAAAATTTTAATTTCTATAGAAAAATTTTTGTCAAAATTTTATTTTCTATTAAAAAATGTTATCAAAATTTTATTTCTATAAAAAAATTTGTCAAAATATCTATTTCTATAAGAAAATTTTGTTAAAAATTTTAATTTCTATAGAAAAATTTTGCTAAAAATTTTCATTTCTACTAAAATATTTTGTCAAAATTTTATTTCTGATAGAAAATTTAGTCAAAATTTTATTTCTATTAGAAAATGTTGACAAAATTTTTATTTTTTATAGAAAATTTTTGTCAAAATTTTATTTCTATAGAAGGATTTTTCAAAATTTATTTTATAGAAATTTTTGTCAAAAAATTTTATTTCTGTAGAAATTTTTTTTCAAAATTTTATTTCTATAGGGAAATTAATGTCAAAATTTTATTTTCTATAAAAAACTTTTGTCAAAATTTTACTTCTATAGGAAAATTTTGACAAAATTTTATCTTCTATAGAAATTTTTGTCAACATTTATTCTATCTATTAGAAATTTTATTTCTATAGGAAGTATTTGTCAAATTTTATTTCATATAATATAAAATTTTATTGTCCTATAGAAAATTTGTCAAAATTTTATTTGCTATAGAAAATTTTTTCTAATTTTATTGCTATAGAAAATTTTGTCAAATTTTATTTCTATAGCGAAATTAATGCCAAAAATTTTAATTTCTTATAGAAAATTTTGTCAAAATTTTAATTTCTATTAGAAAATTTTGTCAAAATATTTTATTTCTTATAGAAAATTATGTCAAATTCCAATTTCTTATAAAAATTTTTTGTCAAAATTTTTATTTCGTATAAAAATGTCAAAATTTTATTTCTCTAAGAAAATTTTGCCAAAATTTTAATTTCTATAGAAAAATTTTGTTCAAAATTTTATTTTCTATTAGAATTTTATTTCTTTATAGAAATTTTGACAAAAATTTCTATTTCTATAGAATAATTTTTGTCAAATTTTATTTCTATCGAAAATTTGTCAAAATTTTATTTCTATAGAAAATATTGTCAAAATCTGTATTTCTTATAGAAAATTTTTTGTTCAAAATTTATTTCTATAGAAATTTTCTCAAAATTTTATTTCTATAGAAAATTTTCTCAAAATTTTATTTCTATTTAGAAATTTTGCCAAAATTTTATTTCTATAGAAAATTTTGTCAAGATTTTTAATTTTCTTTAGAAAAATTTTGTCAAAATTTTTATTTTTTATAGAAATTTTGTCAATAATTTATTTCTATTCGAAAATTTTGTTTAAAAATTTTATTTCTTATAGAAAAATTTTTTTGTCAAAATTTTAATTCCTGACATGAAAATTTTTTGTCAAAAATTTTTTCCTTACAGAAATTTTGTTCAAAATGTTTTATTTTCTATTAGAAAATTTTGTCAAAATCTTATTTCTGTTAGGAAATTTTGTGCATAAATATTATTTCTATAGGGAATATTATGTCAAAATTTTTAATTTCTATAGAAAATTGTTTGTCAAAATTTATTTCTATATAATATTTTGTCAAATTTTAATTTCTATAGAAAATTTTTGACAAAATTTATTTCTATAGAAAATTTTTGACAAAAAAAAAAAAAAAATTTTTATTCTATAGAAAATTTTGTCAAATTTTTTATTTCTTACAAAAAAGTTATGCCAAAATTTTTATTTCTATAGAAAATTTTGTCAAAATTTTATTTGTATTAGAAAATTTTTGTCAAAATTTTATTTTTATAGAAAATTTATCAAAAATTTTATTTTACTACAAAAAAGTATGCCCAAAGTTTTATTTCTTATTTAGAAAATTTTGTCAAAATTTTTAATTTCTATAGAAAATTTTGTCAAAATTATTATTTCTATTAAAAAAATTTTGTTCAAAATTTTATTTCTATAGAAAATCTAAATATAAAGAAATCACACTATCACTCTTGAATTCCATCACGATGACTTCATTTTCTGAATGCAATAGTATCAAATTATTTTATTAGTTTATAAACAGTGTTGAGGCGGCGGCTTATTAAATGATAGCAACCATTAGTTGGTTGCAATATATATTTAACCCCCTTCCGCCCCTTTGTTATTTCCTCCCAAAAAATTCCATCATTTTGTTTTGGAAATTTTCCTACGGCCTT
The DNA here is from genome assembly GCA_003123925.1 of Haematobia irritans. NCBI lineage: Eukaryota > Metazoa > Arthropoda > Insecta > Diptera > Muscidae > Haematobia > Haematobia irritans. The sequence goes on along the minus strand of PGFW01036881.1, from coordinate 327 downwards.
ACAATGATCATTAATTTATGTCTTGCTTTTGTGCGTTTGAAAAATTGAGACCAAATTCTTTTTATTTACAGTTTTTTAGTTGGATGTTTTTTTTCTCTTGGCTTTGTGTTAAGAAAAACCAAATTCTATACAAACGGGTTTTTTTGCGATAACAATTGTTTATATTTTGTTTTTCATTATTTTTTTTTTGTTTTTCGGTTTGGGGTTTTTCTTTTTTTCAAAAAAAAAATTTTTTTTGCTTTAAAAAAAGGGGATTTGGGGGGGGAAAAAAAAAATTTTTTTTAATTTAGGGCCTTTTTTAAACGTAGAATTTCTTCTCTCTTTTTT